>JAODAL010008207.1:0-119553 GCA_025379985.1 Phyllomedusa bahiana | reverse complement strand
TGAACAGGAGTTTACATCTGATGGAATATGAAAAGTTTTTGTGTTTTGCAAAGTAGCCCTTTGGGGTTTTCAAACGGGACATTTTTTCCTAAAATTTGAAGCCAACCCTGACTTGCAATTGGAATCTATAGAAAAAGAAAACTTGAATATTTCGGAAACTGAAACAAAAAGGTGAGCCTTAAAAAATTCTGGTGAACCCTTTTGAAAAACGGGAGTGTGTTTGAGTACTTTTTTTTTTTTAAAAGGTATTACAACCAAAACAAAAAAGGTTCAGTGCTCATCCTTATTTGTGTCAAAAAGGGCTATGCCCAAAATAAATTAAGCTAAACCATGTGGGCAAAGGTAAAAAAGCCCGTTACCAAATCATTGCTGTTCCAGTTTTGTTCATTTCAGAGAGCACTCTCTCCCTGCTTTTTCAACCTTGGTAGTGACCACTCTTTTACTTTAGTACCCCGGGGGGTTGTTGAGTTCGTTTCTGCTGTGTTTTACAGCAGCGAAGTTTCCAGTCTCTGATCTTCTCTTTCACTGAGAAAAACTTAAGTCTTAGAGTTAATGACCTGGAAAAGTTTTTTACCATCCTGTAGATCTGCGACCATTTCTGTTAATTATAAAATGCCCTCTCACAAGCACTTAATTGTCTTTGCAGATACGAAAGGCTTCCTCGATGACATATCAGCTCTGCTAGCTAAATTTTAGGCCAAACCTGTTGGAAAGTGACCTTGTTTTTCACAACCCCTCCATTTTTAAAGATGTTCAACGGGCACAGCAAGGAAGGGCCTAAAATTTTAAAAATGCAGTCACAACAGTGTCCCCTTTTCCCTGCAAAAAGGGGGGAGCCGAATGGGCTTAAATCAAAACTCCCAGATTGTAAAACCCCTTTAAGCACTTATTGGTACGCCAAAACCACAGGGTAGGGGAAGGTAGGGGGGGGGGGCCTTGTCCTCTGTTGTGACCCTAAAGCGGGGAAATGAGTGCCCTTCCAAAGCTACCCCCACCCACCCACACCAATTTTGAGACTCCTTTTTTTTTCTTTTTTTTTTTTTTTTTTTTATTTTTTCGAGGGAACAGTCACAGTCCAAACACTTGGGAAAGGTATATGAACGGGGCTGCCCCATTTTTTTTAGTGTACTTTGACCCAAAAAAATGTATATCAGGTGCACGCCAAACTTTGGGCGATAAGTCCCCTTTTTACTGTGCCAAAAACACTTTTTTTTTTTTTTTTTTTTCCCTTTTTTTTTTTTTTAATTAATGCACCCAAAAATTTGGGACATTTTGGGGGGGGAATCACATTTATAGAAGTGGGAAAATTTATATTCTTTGACGCCAAAACTTTTGGGGGAAGAACATTAGAACAACCCCGACAGGTAAAGGTGGTGCCTGAGCCAGACTTGTGGTATTGGCTCTACATGCCCTGTATGTATGACCTGCAGAAGAACAGCCGGACCATGGTAAAGGTGGTGCCAGAGCCAGGACTTTTGGTATTGGCTCTACACTGCCTGTATGTGTAACCTGCAGAAGAACAGACCAGGGTAAAGGTGGTGCCTGAGCCAGACTTGTGGAATTGGCTCTACACTGCCCTGTATGTATGACCTGCAGAAGAACAGCCAGACCAGGGTAAAGGTGGTGCCTGAGCCAGACTTGTGGAATTGGCTCTACACTGCGCCTGTATGTATGACCTGCAGAAGAACAGCCAGACAAGGGTAAAGGTGGTGCCTGAGCCAGACTTGTGGTATTGGCTCTACACTGCCCTGTATGTATGACCTCAGAAGAACAGCCTGAGCAGGGTAAAGGTGGTGCTGAGCAGACTTGTGTATTGGCTCTACACTATCCTGTATGTATGACCTGAAGAAGAACAGCCAGACCAGGGTAAAGGTGGTGCCTGAGCCAGACTTGTGGTATTGCCTCTACACTGCCCTATATGTATGACCTGCAGAAGAACAGCCAGACCAGGGTAAAGGTGGTGCCTGAGCCAGACTTGTGGCTATTGGCTCTACACTGCACCTGTATGTATGACCTGCAGAAGAACAGATCAGGGTAAAGGTGGTGCCTGAGCCAGACCTGTCATATTGGCACTACACTGCCCTGTATGTATGACCTGCAGAAGAACAGCCGGACCAGGGGAAAGGTGGTGCCTGAGCCAGACTGTGTATTGGCTCTACACTGCCCTGTATGTATGACCTGCAGAAGAACAGCCAGACCAGGGTAAAGGTGGTGCCTGAGCCAGATTTCTGGTATTGGCTCTACACGGCCCTGTATGTATGACCTGCAGAAGAACAGCCAGACCAGGGTAAAGGTGGTGCCTGAGCCAGACTTGTGGTATTGGGCTCTACACTGCCCTGTATGTATGACCTGCAGAAGAACAGCCAGACCAGGGTAAAGGTGGTGCCTGAGCCAGACTTGTGGTACTGGCTCTACACTGCCCTGTATGTATGACCTGCAGAAGAACCGCTTCATACATTCTGGCGCATTCTACACTGCCTTAATGTGATTTAGAACTGGCCTCTCGGCGCCAACGTTCATACATGTCGCCCTTGGTGCATATCATGTTTGTCACACGCATTCACATATGAAGGTTTTGGATGCATTATTTTGCAACTGAACCCAGGAACAGAGAGTACATGTACGCCTTAGATTTATACTTCAATTTCTTCTGGATCCACTATAACCTCTTTAAAAATGCTAAACCTAAAATGAACCACAATTCTGCTGTGATTTAAATTGAAAAACAGAGCTTTGACCGATATGAAGTCAAATCAACAGATATGTCTGTGACATTTGGGCTGCCGGCAGCCAACACTAGAAGTTGCTTAAGCGTTTGCTGCCACATTAGGAAGTATTGAACTTGGTAATGTACTATGCAGTAAGTGTTTCCTAGCGGTGGTTGCAGGTAATCAGCATGTGAACTCTTCACTCTGAGTCCCAAAAAATTAGGAAGTCGGCATGGAATGACTGGATGACATTAAATAAAACCTTCACTTTTAAAATTGCTGTTCACACATTGTGTTTTTGTTGTGTTTTTCAAATGCATCAAAATGTGCTTTTTTAATAAACCCAAGTTTCACCCGTGTTCCAAATTATAGTTAAAGGGGTTGAACGGGCTTCTTGTAAATGCATGTATTGTGGGGATTTTTTTTTTTTTTTTTTTTTTTTTTTTTTAAATCTACATATGTTTTCGATGCAGTTGAAAAATGAAACAAAATCGCATGCAATAACGCAGTGTGTGAACCCAGCCTAATGGTTGTTAGTTTGTGCCATACAATATATTAGATTTAAATATATATATATATTTTTTTTTTTTCCTTAGTTGGAGGCCTGCAGGACACAACACTCTCAGTCACCAGTAAATCTGTAAAGAAGTTATGAAGCTTTATGACGGAGACTTTCTCTCGTTTCAAACCGGCCGTTGGATTTCCCGGGGCCAGCCCTGCCCCCATTCTTCTTTGGGCGTTGATTTTGAAAAATTTTGTTTGTCCCGACAAACCCAAAAGTGAGTAAATGTAAGGGGGGCCTTATACTAGTGTCATTTTAGAATTTAAGTCTATAAACACACCCGCCGTCCCCGATGTACCCCCAATTTCCCAAACTTGGGGTTTCAGTGGGGGTTCTCCCCCGCTTAGATCCTAGGAAAGAGGAACCCTTTCCTGTCCCAAGGTCGTCCGGTTGTTTTGGGGAGGTAGCAACTTACAAAACACCGTTTTACCCCCGTGCCTTAAAAATTTTAAAATTCCAAAAAATTAAAATTTTTAAATCGTGAACCTCAAATTCTTTTTGGAACCTTGTTTTTAATTTTTGGTCGGGATGAAAAATTTGGTTTAAATTCCAAATGGGCCCCTAAAGGTTATTTTCAAATGACCCAGGTTTTTTCTAGTTTTTCTTCATTCCGCTCCCGGCTGGAAAGCCCCAAATGTACTTTTTTACATTGGGAGGGGTCTTGCGGAAATAATAAAAAGGAAAGTAGGTTTGTTTTCTCATTTGGGTTCCCCGGTTTTTTCCAGCATTTCTCCCCATGGGTTCAAATTCATTTACCAAAGATGGGTCACGGTACTTACCCCCACTCCCCCCCTGGGGCTGCAGCAGATATAAAACAAAAGGCGGGTAAAACGTGCCCTTTCGAACTTTAAATTTCTACATTTTTCAAAAGGGGGCCATTCCTTGTGTGGTCTGTGGGGATTTTATTTTTAAAATTTTTGCTGATAAACTTTTATTTTTACTTGGAATAGAAAGGGCTCCTATGATAAAAAAAATCCAAAAACCTCTTATGGGGGAAATCTTGGGGGAAGTTTGGTGAGGGACCTAGGGGGTTGCTCTTTTTTCTTTTTTTTTTTCCTCATTATTCCTTGATATGCCCCTTGGGGTTTTTGCAGTATCATGGGGTTTTGCTTGTGTATTTTCCCTATTAAAAGGGTGACTTGGCTTCATTTTGCATTGGTTATATCTAAGAAAGCCACCAATACTACTGGCTACCAACAATTCTGGCTCTGTCTGCTATTGGCCCTACTAGACAAATTTTAAGGGTGGGAAATTTATTATATATACCCCCCAGTATCCTTTCTACTCTGCCATAAGTCTTTCAGACTGACCGAGCACAGCACACATGCTCTGTGCTGCCAGTCAGCCTAACCAGGAAGTAACTCTGTCTGTCCTACTTCCTGTAGGACGGTTTTGCTGGGGAAGTGGGCCTGGGGGCCATTTTGTTCTTCTTTAATGATTATTCCCCGGACAAAACGACAGGGCTTTTCTAATTAAAGATTTTTAGCTTTTTTTTTTATTAAGACATATAGTTTTATGTATTTAGTTTTCTTCTTTTGCGTAGAAAACCCTTTTTAAGACCAGAAAAAAATTTTATTGGGTTTTGGAGGGGCCCCTTTAAAAGCTATTGAATCCAGTTCTTTAGTAATATATTCTGATTTGAAGGAATCCTAGCTGTGAATCCAGTCATGGCATTTACTTATAATGTCATTTGCTTTGCTCTGAATATAGTTTATAGTATTGTAATATCAATTGTGTATCAGGACTAAACTGCAAAACCAAAGAGGCTTTCCCCCAAAACCGGGCCCATTCTTTTAAAAAACCCTGGTGAACCCCTTTCCCGACAGGCTGTTCATAAATCCCTTTTGTTCCTTTTGAGATTTTTAAATTTTGGAGGTCTTTTCCAAAACACGTGTTGTTTCTCTGTTATTTCATCTTGAATTTTATTAATGAATCTGTAGCTGGGTGTTAACCCTTCCAGTTTTTTAAAGACGCTGTAAGGGATGATTGTGCAAAAGTCAGAAGTGCAATTGGGAACACCCACTGACAGGGTTTAGTAATACATTTCTAGCAGGACGTACAGAAACCCCCAAACACAGAGTTAAGGGGTTTTAAAAGGGTTTACTAAACCAACCTAATGGAGAAATTACTCATGAAACTTTCTCCGGGCCCGCAGCTTTTTATAAAATATAATTCTTACAAGCCGTGCACCTGTGTGATTATTACAGGACAAGGACTTTTATTTTCTTGCTTGCCGTTGCTTCCTATTTTCTATCAACAAGCAGGGAACCCTTTAAAAAACCGTTTTTTAAAAAAAAAATAATGTTTTCATTATGAAAATCCGGGGAAAATTTAAACGGTCTAAATTTTTCAGAGAACCAGTAAAAGGCTTTCAGGGGAATTTCTCTTTTGGGAAAAAAAAAGCAAATTTGGGTCTTTTCCAGAACCGGAAAAAAAGCTGTCTCTTATGCCAAACCCGTAGGAAACCGTCCAGTGTTTTAAAAGTCTATACATTAAAGACTTCAAATTGTACAACAGTTTCCCACAGGAAAATGAAATTTGGCGCTCACTTTGGGGGCGTTTGCTTTCCCCACTCAGCTTGGTGGAGTTAAAAAATTGAGTTTTTACATCTTAAAAATTAGGGTGAATTTGTGAGGTATTTTATTACATCCATTGATACTAAAAACCAGTGATGCAATATTACTGAACCCCCAAATTGGGGTGTGCCAAGGGAAATGCCGGTTCCGTAACCCTTTTTGGGGCCCCTTGGCCCTTTTTCAGGCCAAAATTTTGGAAAAAAGGGTTGGGCTTTTGAAAGTCCCTTTCGGGTTGGGCTAGATGATTGGGCCGCAAACCCAAAGGATGCGGGCACATTAAACTTTGGAGTTGCTGGAGTAATAAAATATATCGCCTCCCCTTACCCTGGTTTGTGCTGCTTACCCAGTAAGGAGCCTTATTTTAAAAGGGCAAAGGGGTACGGCCCAAAGAGGGGGCACCCCCCTCCATAGACACTGCCGGTTTTAGACTTTTTTGGGTCTTCTCCAGTACAGAGAACAACCTTTATTACTGTATCTCCAGGAAAGCTTCAGTGTCTTATCAGGGTTACGCACAGCCATAGTCATTCATATGTGATCCATGGCCAGTGGTCGCCTTCCATGTCCTGTAGTCATAACCTTTGGGGGGAAAAGCATCATTGTCCTATAAAAAGGTTTTTCAGAAATTTTTCTCTCATGAGCAGGTTTTTTCTGGCTAAATGCAGCTTCTGTTCTTTCCTAATACGTGAGCTCAGTCTGTACTGAAGGGCCCGGGGAAAATTTTCCTTTTAAAGGATATTTTTAAAAATCATGGGTGTTTTATTGCTTGTTTGCACTCAAGGCTTTTGCCGTAATAAGGCTCCCGCAGAAATGTCCGGGTATTCTTTCCCTCTGTTTTCAGGGGCCCTGGGAATCAAAAACTTTCGCTGGGGAGGGTGAAAAGGGCCCCTAAATTCATGCCTTGCCTTAAATTTGGGTTATAATTTCCCCCATTCAGAAAAAGCCCGGGAAAAAAAAGGAGGGGAGCTGACTAAATTTTCATTTTTTATTTTTCCCTGGTTTTATTCCCGCCATGTGTTGCAAGAAAATAGTTTGATAGCAAATTCTTCTGTTCTGCGCATTTTCAAGTTTGAAGCTCGGGGAAATGGAAAAACAATGAATCCCCCAAAAAGAGAAATCGGGCCCAAGAATGTTTTTAAATTGATTTTTATCTTTTTCCATTGTTTTTTTGAGCAATTTTATTTTCATTTACCCCTTCTATGATCACTTTTTGCAAATTTTTTTTCAAAGGGTTTTTTCCCCTTTTTTTGCCCTTTTGCTGAGTTATGCTGTTATAATGCAATAGATGGGGAGGGATACATATCTACAAGTATAGGAGAGACATGGGTTAGTACACAATGTTGGCGCTACATTGCTACTTTATGGGTTGACATGAAAATTTTCCAAGGAGAAGAAAAAATAGAATTTTTAACAAATTGACACAAGAGGTCCGATATAAATAAAATCTATCCACCCAGCCACCACGCATCCATCTAGTTCACAGGTGTCAAACTGCCGGCCCTCCAGCTGTTGGGAAACTACAACTCCCATCATGCATTTGTATAATCTATAACGGTGGGCATGATGGGAGTTGTAGTTTCCCAACAGCTGGAGGGCTGGCAGTTTGACACCCCCTGATCTAGTTATAGATCTGTCACATATTGAGCTGTTAGTTGCCCTTTACCCCTTTTTATTCAGGTCTTTAAAGTTTAAGGAGAATTTACAGGCTAAAACATGACTGCTGTGTGTAGTATTGCCGCTCAGCCCCATAGGATTACCCCATACCAGACACAACTCCTAAATAGTTGTGACCCTGTTTCTTGGTTATAGCAGTCATGTTTTATTAAACCAGTACAACATCTTTAAATGACTGTTATTTTCCTTTAATCCCAGGTTGACCTCCGCTGTTGCAGAACACAAGCGTGCAGTGAGACCCATGCGGAAGGTCCAGGCTTCAGGGAACCCACTAAAGATGCTTGCAGCCCGGGAAGACATCCTGCAGGAATACACAGAGACCAGGCTTAATGTGGCATTTATGGAATCGAAAAGGATGAAGGTGGAAAAGAGTATGTATAGGATTATCCCTGTTGAGGACTGGAGTGGTGCAGTGCAGAGTTGTCACATTCCATCTGCAAATGAATAATTGTTTTTAATAGTTGTCGGTTGCCGCTACTTAACAAAGGTGAACCTGTCTATCCTAATAAACTCCTATGCAGGTGCAAAGTGATTTATGTGGCACTGTATCACCTGCTCATATACAGTACATTGATACCTTCAAAATTCAGTGCAATAAAAGTGCATTGAGGGAAGTAAACGTTAACATTTTTTCCTTTTTTCTAGTGTCAAAAAATTCAAACTTTTCTGAAGTGGCGCTGGCTGGACTGGCCAGTAAGGAGAACTTCAGCAGTGTCAGTTTACGCAGTGTTAACCTTACGGAGCAACACTCCAATAACAGTGCTGTGCCGTATAAGAAGCTTATGTTAATACAAATTAAAGGTATGTAAAGATGCTGATCCAAGTGAACACGAGCATTATGTGACTTAATACAAAAAAAGAAAATAAGTTGGTCACCAGGGCTGTGGAGTCGGAGTCCTTATAAAATGGACCGACTTCCAAAATATAACATAATAAATTGGTCCAGTTCAATGCAGTGCAAAGACCAAGAGGAATTGGGTCTTGCGGATGCTACTGCTCCCATATCTGCAGCCTCATCAGATGAGGAGTTTAATTTTGAAGTATTTGGATGACATGGAGCAGGCAGAGTGTTACCACAGGAGAAAAGATTCCGCTCCCATAGCAAACAGATTGACCAGATTTCAGTTAAATTATTCACTTGTTCTCAAAGAAGTAGAAGATCAACCGTTCATCACAACTGACTCTGCCTGAGGCAATTTCTTTATACCCTGACATTGTTAGAGATGTTGCCCCTGTGGTCACCACTTTGCCACCAACTCAAGTTAGTGTAGAGAGACTGTTCTGTAGCCTGGATCAGATTTGTGCTCGTGTATGAAGGAGGATCTGGTGGAGGCTATACAATTTCTCATAACAAATTCATAGACTCAACAAATGTTATTAAAGACTGTGTTTTTTTCCCACTTACTGCTACGGTTTTCATATTTACAATTAAAGTTTTTTGTGTTCTAAAGTTGTATCCAATAAATATATTTTATGTTCGACCTAAATAGCTTGAGTATTGTAGCATAAGGTGATCAAAAGCCGGCTATTACTCTTGTACTACAGTAAAGTTATCACTTAAACATGCGCCCGGTATGAGGGAGCTGGGGTCGGGGACATTAAGGAGGTGGGGGTTTGGGGACATTGAGGAGGTGGGGGTTTGGGGACATTGAGGAGCAGGGGGTCGGGGAAATTGAGGAGCTGGGTCGGGGAAATTGAGGAGCTGGCATCTTGGCTTACCAACTTACTGGTGGGGGAAACTAGCGAGTGTAAAAGATACTAAGAAGAAAATAAAAGCCATATAACTTCAGATGCACATAAATAATAAAGAAACACATTTTATTTCCATAATTTAAAAAAACAAAACAACATGTTGAACCATAGTAAGACGTCGTGTAAGGTACAAACAAGTAATAAATGTAGACTTACCCAACCCGTGTCGCTGGTATAATGCCGACTTCCTCAGGGTTTGTATTAGTGGTGCTCTTATTGTTCTCCTGACTATGCTTTACCATATGGCTGCTTTTTTTATTAGATTCCTTTGCACTAATGTATTCTCTTTTAAACTCCGATTATTCTTGTATTTATTAGATTTGATTTATTCTTTATTTATTAGAGCATCTGATATATGCATCATATTCCTGATTATATTGTCTGAATAAAAACATTTATTACTTGTTTGCACCTTGCATGTCGTCTTATCATGGCTCAACATGTTAGACCGGTTTTTAGTGATGGAAATAGTTTCTTTATTTTTTGATGTGCATCTGAATCTATGTACCTTTTTTCTTTTTTTTGTTTTGTTCTGTTACGTAATATATCTGTATCACATATTGTGTCTATTCCCTATGTATAATGTCCGGAATGTCTGCCTGCTGGTACCCTTAAGACTGTGATTGTGTCCATCATACAGACATGTATTCATTCATACGTTTATATATACATACATTTATTTTAGTGTGGTTGCTCTTACACCCCGACATTGTGTAATCGATGTAGGGAGATACTCTCTTGAGAAAGAGGTATAGCAATGACACAAGAAGACCACTTTATATTATTTTTACATACAAGTCAAAACTAATCCGCACTCGGTACTTGTCTTTTCAGTCCTCAGAGAAGACAAATGCATTATTTTTTGACATGATCTCCCTGCTCTTCAATACACTTTGTTCATCGGTCAATACGCTGTCGTATTCCCTCATTAAAAATTGATTTAGCCTGAGCCACGAATGCACTGCTGTCTTCACCTCTTCATCACAAGTGAACCTTCATAATCTTAGAGATTAGGCAATGCAATGGGGCATGATCAGGGCTAAACCTCAAAACATAGTCTTTGGAGAGTGTCAACAGTACGGACAACAGTGTGCATGGTCATACACCACCACCACACCCTTGGATATCAGTCTTCTCCTCCTTCGTGGTTGACACTTGTGTGACCTTCCTTGAACCTCTCTAACCATTTATACACATTTCACAACAAAACACTTTCTCCATTCTCTGCTGAAAGTCTTCAATAAATAACGACACCCTCAAACCACGAAAAAACAAATCACTGAACACTGCTAGCTTTTTCTGCAGATCACAAGTCAGGCAGCCATTTTTTATTTTTTTTTTATACTGCAGTCACAAATGAATTTACATAACCTGTTCAAACCTACACAGCAGTTACCGGGGACAAAGCAACTTAGTACGGAAAGACCTGATTAGACAGTGCGGCCAATAAAAATTTGATTGTACTTTGCAGATAATTTCTGGCATAGATGGATATAGAGAGCTAGACTATATACTGTATATACATTAGTGTGTGTGTGTGAGTTGTATATATATATTAATATATATATATATATATATATTATATATATATATATATATACTATTATATATATAATATATATAATCACATTTAGTTGTGATTTCAGAGGGAAATTATTATAACTGTCTAGAACTGCAATATGTGGTTAGATCTGGAAGCACTAGTTTTCCTTCCAGAGATTCAGCTAGTATAAGAGGTCTTGGGCTACGTCTACATGGCAAGGACAAAATACCAGTCCGATTCTAATCAGAATCTGACCAGTATTTTGCACCTGGTTTTAGGTTTTTCTCTTTTTTTGTTGCATATATTTTTCCACCAGTTTTGGATTTTGGACTCCCCATTCAATTGAACTGTACTATAATCCGCCATTTTACAACAGATTTTAGAACATGTTCTAAGTTGGTTTTTTTTTTTTTTTTCTTTTTTTTTTGTTATACCATGGGTTTCGAAATCCGACCTCAGAAAATCCGAGACTACAGCGCGGATTTTCTATTGAGGTGTTTGAATTTGATTTACAGTCAGATTTTTGCAGGTTCAAAATTCTGAATCCGCTTAAAAATCAGACTGTAAACCAGTGCCGTGTAGACATAGCCTAACAGGGGCAAAGAAAAGAGCATGCAAATTAGAAGATTGAACACTCTACTTACCTCTAGGTGGCGCTAATGTACACACAGTGAGTGCTTCGACATTGCTCTCCTCTGTGAACTACACCATGCCGATCTATGAATTTTTGCAAATAATTACCAATGTTTTGTTTAGGTCGTAGACACGTTCAGTCAAGGTTGGTTGAGCCCCGGGCGTCCTCCCTGAACAGTGGTGACTGTTTCCTGTTGCTCTCCCCGCACTTCTGCTTCCTGTGGATTGGAGAGTTTGCAAACGTCATTGAAAAAGCAAAGGTTAGTGACGAGATGTTGACCTATCTCTTTCCTGCAGAGTGATGTGACTTGTTCTGGCATCAGTATAAATAACTAAAGGGATGCTGTGTCATCTAAAACGCTATAGCAGGCCAGGAGGAGGCCGATCTGTATGCACCCTGTAAAAATATTGGTTCAGGATTGCCGCATGCCAACGCTTTGAAGTTTGCCCGATAGCAAAGCAAGGAAATCCTCTGGGGAGGAGGTTACATGCCGTTCGTGTCGAGAACTTGTTTTTGGTTCTTTGCAACTGTGTTTATGGGGTTGCGTTCTGAAGTTATGACAAGATTCAAGCCTGTGGGGGTGGTGTTGTGTCCCCCCCCACCACTCTAGCTTAGTCATCTAAAGATCTCTTGTTCCCTCTTCTTGCAGATAAGACATTGCCTGCATGTTCTATAGCCAAATAATGGTTCTTTGCTTGCTCAACCTCCTGTAGATTCTGTACAGGAAATTCCCACATCTCAAAAAAGAAAAATTTGTCTTGACTATAATTCGATTTTACAATTTGGTTTAAATGTAATGAGTTGTTGATGTATGCATAGAGCCACGGAAGAGTTAATGAGGATCATATGAGCGCAGTAATAAAGGCTCTGGTTCTTTAGAGGACAGGATTGTTTGGGCTATAGCTGTTTGCAGGAAGTTGATTTTGTTATTTTACCCTTTATGTACTTAAAACCAATCTATCCTCAGGCTTCAGAGCTGGCGTCCATAATTCAGACAAAGAGGGAACTTGGATGTAGAGCATCATATGTGCAGATCATAGAGGAGGGGATTAACACCCATACACACGCTGCCCGCGACTTCTGGAAGCTTCTGAGTGGACAGGCAGAATATCAAGGTAAGGCTTATGTAAGGCTATAAATGTATGTAGATATATACAGTTGAAATCAGAAGTTTACATACACGATATAAACAGACGCATATGCATGTTTTTCTCACTATCTGACATGAAATCAGAATAAACCTTCCCCATTTTAGGTCAATTAGGAACCAAAATTATTTGCTAAATGTTGAGAGAATTTTTCAGGGATTTTTATTACTTTCTGCAAAGTCAAATGTTTCCATACACTAGGATTGCTCTGCCTTTAAACAATTTGGGACAGACTATATATTGTCATGTCTTTGGAAGGTCAAAACAATAATTATGCACTTACGGCCTCAGGTATAACCAGCAACAACAGGTCCCCACCTGCAATACACACTGTTCATTCATTTAACAGTTGCTGGAAAAATTCAATATTAGAACTTCCGTAGTTTCTGGTATCTTTTAATATAATCAAGCTTTTAAATCACAATATTAACGTTTAAAGTGCAATTATTCTTCAGCAAAGAATCCAATATGCTTTTAGCAAAAAACCTGAGGTCCGATGTCTTTGGAATTTCTGATAGGTTTATTGACAACATCTGAGTTAGAGACACCTGTGGATGTATTTTAATTCACACCAGAAACGCACTGTTTCTGTGTGTAACATCTTGGGAAAGTTTAAAGAAATCAGCTGAGATATCAGGACGAGAATTGTGGACTTGCACAAGTCTGGATAATCCTTGGGTGCAATTTCCAGATATCTAAAGGTGCCCTATTCATATTGTACAAACAAGGTGGGAATGTTCAACCATCATACCACTCCGGAGGGAGACTGGTTCTGTGTCTCAGAGATGAACGTGCTTTGGTCCGACGTGCATATTAACCCAAGAACAAAAGCAAAAGACCTTGTGAAGATGCTGGTGGAAGCTGGTAAGTTTGTGTCATTATCCACAGTGAAACGAGTACTGTATCAACATGGGCTGAAAAGCCACTATGCCAGGAAGAAGCCATCACTCCAAAAGAAACATATGAAAGCCAGATTAATGTTTGCAAATGCACATAGGAACAAAAACCCAATTTTTGACAGTATGTCCTGTGGTCTGAATGACCAACCTTACATTTGGAGGAAAAAGGAGAAGCTTGAGAGCCTTAAGAACACTATCCAAACTGTGAAACACGGGGGTGGCAGCATCATGTTGTGGGGTTGTTTTGCTGCACGGGGGACTAGTGCACTTCACAAAATAGATGGCATCATGAGGAAAGAAGATTATGTGGTAATACTGAAGCAACAGCTCAAGACATCAGCCAGGAAGTTAAAGCTTGGACAGAAATGGGTCTTCCAAATGGACAATGACCCAAAGCATACTGCCAAACTGGTTACATAGGGGCTTAAGGAGAACCAAGTCAATGTTTTGGAGTGGCCATCACAAAGCCCTGATCTCAATTGAAAATTTATGGGCAAAGGTAAAAAGGCAGATGTGTGCAACGCGACCTAGAAACATGGCTCAGTTACACCAGTTCTGTCAGGAGGAATGGGCCACAATTCCTACCCACTATTGTGAGGACCTTGTGGAAGGATATCCAAAACATTCAACCCCAGTCATACAGTTGAAGGGCAATGCTACCAAATAGCATTGTATTATATATGTATGTGTAATGTACGAGTTGTATCTATGTGTATGTATATATATGTATGTGTGTGTGTATATGTATGTATAATATATATATATATATATATATTGTGTGTGTGTGTGTACAGTATCACAAAAGTGAATACATCCTTTTTGTAAATACTGTTCTCTTTTCATGGGACAACGCTGAAGATATGAAACTTTGATACAATGTAAAGTAGTCAGCGTACAGCTTGTTTAACAGTGTAAACTAGGAGTGCCAGCAAAACTAAATACAGCCATCAATGTCTAAACTGCTTGCAACAAAAGTGAGCACACCGCTAAGTGAAAATGGACAAATTGAGCCCAATTTGCTATTTTTCCTCCATGGTGTCATGTGACTTGTTAGTGTTACAAGGTCTCAGATGTGTTAAATTTGGTGTTTTCACTCTTAGGGTATGTTCACATGACAGCGCGTATTGTGCACGCCACAATACATCGGGTGTTTTAGAAGTACGCATTGGGAAACAGCCCCATTCACTTCTATTATATCTGGCGAGTAAAAGCCAGGAAGAAGTAACATGTATCTTCATTCACCCAGTGTTCACTCGGCTTCGATAAATCCTACGGTAATTCACAGCTCTCTATGAGAGCTATGAATTACCGTAATAGTGTGGTCACTTTTCGGGCCTATTGCAGCATAATTACGCGCCAAAATATGCCCTGCAATTACGTTATGTGAACATACCCTTACACACTCTCATACTGGTCACTGGAAGCTCAACACGGCACCTCATGGCAAAGAACTGTCTGAGGATTTGAAAAAAAGAATTGTTGCTCTACATAAAGATGACTTAGGCTATAAGAAGATTGATAACACCCTGAAACTGAGCTGCAGACCAAGACCATACAGCAGCTTAACCAGACCGGTTCCATTCAGAACAGGCATCGCTAAGTTGAATGCACGTGCTCAGCGTCATATCCAGACATGAGTGGGGCCAGCATTGATGCAGAGGCTAAAGGTGTGGCGGCGGGTCAACCTGTCAGTGATCAGACCATACACCGCACACTGTATCAAATTGGTCTGCATGGCTGTCATCCCAGAAGGAAGCCTCTTCTAAAGATTATGCACAAGAAAGCCCGCAAACAGTTTTAAGACAAGCAGACCAACGACGGATTGCTGGAACCATGTCCTGTGGTCTGATGAAACCAAGAGAAATTTATTTGGTCCAGAGGGTGTCAAGCGTGTGTGGTGGCAACCAGGTGAGGAGTACAAAAACAAATTTGTCTTGCCTATGTGTCTGGCGTGGTGGTCAAAATGTTATGGTTTGGGTCTGCATGAGTTTGCCAGCTGTGGGGAGCTACAATTCATTGAGGGAACCGTGAATACCAACATGCACTGTGACATACTGAAGCAGAGCATGATACCCTCCCTTTGGAAACTGGTCACAGGGCAGTATTCCAACATAACGACCCCAAACACTCCCATCAGAGACGACCACTACCTTGCTAAATGGGGAAAAAAAGAAATGAGGGTAAAGGTGCAGGACTGGGCAAGTAGGTCTCCAGACCTAAACCCTATTGAGCATCTGTGGGGCATCCTCAAACAGAAGGTGGAGAAGCACAAGGTCTCTAACATCCTCCAGCTCCGTGATGTGGTCATGGAGGAGTGGAAGAGGATTCCAGTGGCTGCAACCTGTGAAGCGCTAGTGACCTCCATGCCCAAGAGAGTTAAGGCAGTGCTGGAAAATAATGGCGACCACACAAAATACTGACACTTTGAGCACAATTTGTTCATTTTCACTTAGATGTACTCATTTTAGTTGCCTGTGTGTGCGTGCGTGCAATTGGGGGCATGCATATGATCCTGCAAAGATGCAGCGGGGCTTGTTGGCCTCGAGTCCTGCTCATCTCCTCTTGAGGGAGGGGTGTAGATACTGCCTAATATGCCTAAAGAATAACATCAGCATTGTTCTGCGTTTTTGTAATTGCAGATGCCGGAAACCCAGAAGAAGATGAACGCTATGAAAATGCAATCATTGAAACAAATTGCATATATCGTTTGGTGGATGATAAGTTAGTCCCGGATGATGAATTTTGGGGTAAAGTCCCCAAATGTTCTCTGCTTCAGTCTAAAGAGGTTAGTAAGCACAATGTAAATAGGCATATTATGCGTCACTGTCACAAACCCTGACCTAATACTGGGCTCCAACCAGAACTGGGTTCATGAAATCTGGCAGAATTTGGTTAATGGAGACATGCACCTGCTGTGTATAGCTGGATTGTTTTGTACTTTATCTTCTAAGGTGAGCTCAGTCCAAACTCACCGAGGCTCTTTGTGCATTGGCAAGGTTTCCTTTTTTTTTTTTTTTTTTTTTTATATATAATCTTTTCGCACCATTATTGCCCTATTTTATTTAGTCACTGGCATATATGTGCTGTGGGGGTAGCTCTTTTGGTTGAGGTACATTTTATTTACTATATATAGTGCTAATGTTTTCCACATAGTTGTCTAGAGATTCACACTCCTTATTCCCTGTCCCCATTGAAAAAGGAAAAAAAAAAAAGTGATCAGAACCTCCAAACACCGTGCAACAAAACGGTTTCCCAACATTCACAATAAACCAGTCTGTTTGCTTTTGGACTGTGGAGAAAACCAAATAAAACCCAGGGAGAGTATACAAAACTTTGAGGATGTTGTCCCTGGTCAAATTTGAATCCAGGGCTCCCAACGCTACACAGCATTAGTGCTAACCACAGTGCAACCATGAGGGTATATACCCACTGAGGGTGATCACCTGTACAGTATTTAAAGCAAAAGAGACTGAACCTGCAGGTCCAGAGAAAAAAAGAATACGTATGTATTTGTTGTGTATTTGTGTGTGTATATATGTGTGTGTATGTATATATGTGTGTGTATATAAAATTGTGTTATTTGTGTTATAATATAAATAATTATATATAAATTATATAAAATAAAAATATTTAATGTGTGTGTGTATATATATAAAATATATAATTTTATAATGGTTTTTTATATATAATAATTTTTAAAAAATATAATGTGTGTGGGTGTGGTATAAATTATTTATTATAAATTTTTTAAATTTTAAAATTAATTTTTTTGTTAAAAAAAAAAAATATAATAAAATTTTAAAATAAAATTGTTGTTGATTAAAAAAAATAAATTAAATTATAAAAATTGTGTGTGTAAATTAATATAATAAAAATTATTAAAATAAATAAAAAAAATGGGGGTGATATTAAAATATAAAATGTTGGGGTTTAAGAAAAAGTGTTTGTGTTGTTATAAAAAGTGGTGTTGTTTATATGTGTATAATATATATATATAATTATTATATAATATTTATACACATAACACCACACGACATTCTGGGGACTAAATACTTCACTGTTTCCCCTTAAAAGGGGGTATTTCATATTGATTAACTTTTAACAAATAGTCAATGGTAAATAAAGATCATACCAAATACATTACTGTTCGCCTTTTTTTAAAATTTAGATTTATTCTTATTGCTGCTTTTTTTACAAGCTTCCTAATGTGCCCACCTTCTGCTCAGCAGTAGCTGCTGGTGCATATTTCACTGTGTCTTATCAGCAGGATGGAGCATCTCACTCTTTGATCCTATCTTTCTACTGAGAAAAACTTCAAGCTTTGGCCATCCTGTCAGATCTGCAGAGCACAATTATGTGTAATTACATCAGATTAGTTACGGGCTTTAAACAGTTGTCTTGGCAGACATTTTTTCCCCGGGCGTTTTCGTCGTGAAAATAAACTCTGTACCCGAAGAAACTGAAAGAAAAAAAACATCAGAGGGGGCCACCCCTTCAATTTTCTTTTTTAAAATAAATTCTAGGAAATTATAGATATCAGCCTTGCTATATTTTAGGGAACAGGATATTAAATGTTATTTTTCTTAAAAGCTTTTATGTATGCATTTTCAAACGAAAACCGAGTGGTTGACCCGAAAGGCAAGAAAAAAATGAAAAGAAACCTGTATGATAACAATTTGGGTTGTGGGCATGCTCTATGAATGAGTTGTTATAGACTCCTGTAGTGACGAGAGAAGAGCTTCTCTCATTACTTATTACTATGTATTAAAAATGTAAGTAGAAAATGTTTTCTTCACAATTCTTTTTGCAGGTGTTGGTATTTGATTTTGGCAGTGAGGTATATGTGTGGCATGGCAAAGAGGTCACTCTGTCTCAGAGGAAAGTGGCATTCCAGCTAGCGAAACACCTCTGGAATGGGGTCTTCGACTATGAGAACTGTGATATTAATCCTTTAGATCCTGGGGAATGCAATTCTCTTATACCAAGGTAAGATCGGTATACATAGAATTTGTCAATTTTATAAAGTTTTAAAATGAACATGCACATAACCATTATGAAATGCAAGAGAAAATAATATATACACTCTGTGTGTATATCCCTAAACTTACCGTATTAACTAGTTCTGAGGAACTGTTGATTGATTCCAAAATGTCACCAACATAATGGAAAATGAAGATTAAAGAAAATAAGGCAGATACTCATCCAGATAAAGCAAGTCCTTCTATTTAACATGAGAAAGAGCTGTTGAAAGCTGGAAATCCTTGTCTATGATGAGGACAGGAGCTTCTGTGGTTCATGTTCTTTATGCACAATGCACCAGAAAAGGGGGCCCTCAACTGGTGCCCAAAAGAGCTGCTCATTCTGGCCCGTGTAGAGAGCAGAACATAACATGTAGTACCAGACTGTACTGTAGAGAGGCGCTACTAGACCTCCAATTACTGCATGCATTTTACTAATACAGGGTTTTTAGAAGTAAAATGTTCATGATAATTGCTTGTGACACTGTAACTTGTATCCTGAGGCCATTTTAATTTGAGGGAGCATTGTATGTACATGTGATGTAGTGTGTGTGGCCTCCAATGGGTCTGAAGATCTCATCCCAGTACCTAATGGCAATCAGGGTACCTCTGGCAGCACATGGAGGGCCCACACCATTACTGACCCACTACCAAACCGGTCATTCTAGAGGATGTTGTAGGCAGCGGAATATTTTACATGGCGTCTCCAGACTCTCCAGTCACATGTGCTCAGTGTAAACCTAATCTCATCCGTGAAGCGCACTGGACGCCAATGTCGAATCTGCCAATCTTGGTGTTCTTTTGCAAATGCCAATCGCCCTGCATGGTGTTGGGCTCAACACCGACTTGTGGTAGTCAGGCCCTTATAGCACCCTCATGGAGTCTGTTTCTGACAGATCAGACACTTGGCTATTAGTGACCTGCTGAAGGTCCTGTTGCAGGGTCCTGCTGTTCGGTTGTTGCCCTCCTATAGCCCCCTTCATGTCTCTTGCTGTACTGGCCTGTCTCCTGGGATCTGCTCCATGCTTTGGATACTGTGCTGGCAGACATCACTAACCTGTTTGCCAAAGCTTGCATTGAAGTGCTATCCTGATCGAGCTGCACTACCTGAGTAACTTCTGTGGGTTGTAGACACCCCCTCATGCTACCTCTAGGGGTGAGAGCAATGACCAAATGCAAAAGTGACCAAAACAACCACCAAAAAAGGATGAGAACAGAGAAATGGTCTGTGGTCACCACCTGCAGAACCACTCCTTTATTGTCCATCATTACTACCTGTTGTCTGTTCCATTTGCACAACAGCAGGAGAAATTGATTCACAATCAGTGTTGATTTCACAGAAGTTGATTGACCTGCAGTTACATTGTGTCGGTTAAATGTTCCCTTTATCTTTTTCAGCAGAGTGTGTGTGTATGTATGTGTGTATGTATGTGTGTTTGTTGTGTATATGTATATATGTATGTATGTATTGTATGTATGTATATAGTAATTATATATATATATATTATATATATATATATATATATATAAATAATATAGTGTGTGTCCCACATATACTTTATACCTTTTTTGAGCAAATTTTAAAGGTGATCTAGCCTTTTGGTTCACTACAGCGGAGCTGTTTGAGCAGATACACTGGATGTGGCATTTTACATGGATTTTGCATATAAATCTGTATAATTATACTGTAACATAGCAGTCTAACGTTCATCCTATTCTTCAGGAAAGGACATGGTCGTCCAGACTGGGCTATATTTGGTCGACTGACTGAACACAATGAAACTATATTGTTTAAAGAAAAGTTCCTGGATTGGACAGAAATGAAGAAACCCAATGAGAAGACTTTGTGTGAGGAACTTCCAAAACAAAAGGCAAAAGCGCTAGATTTATATAATGCCTTTAGCACTTAACTAATTGACTTGGAGCAGGTTTATTGGTGAATGCAGTGACAAGATAGTAATGGGGGTTGTACAACCAAGTTTTCCATCTAGGGGTCTTGGAATACATAGTTACGACTATATAGCTTTTTCATAAAGTCCTTGGCTTATATCCTGGTGTTTTTTTTTATTGTTATGTTTTCAACAAAAAAAAATTCTAGAATATATTTTTAAATCAGACATGCATATCATATGGGCAGGGGTGTAACTAGAATTCAAAGGACTCCTTAGCAAAATGAGATGGGCCACCAACATTTAGGAACAGGAAACTAAAACTGCAGCATTAAAAGTAATGATTAAGGCTGTCTACACTGCACAGGTTTTTGGTCGGATTTTTGGCAGATTCAGTATTTTGAATCCTCCAAAAATCCGACTGAACCTAGTGCTGTGTAGACCTCAACAGAAAACCGCCAGCCGTCTGGTGGAATATAGAACATGTTCTATATTCTGCAGGATTCCCGACGGTTTCCGTAGCTGACCGTGTTTTTTTGCGCAAAAAAAAAAAAGCGGTCCAGCGATGTTGAAATGCTGTCGGCTTTTGGACGGCATTTTAACATTGCTGTGTAGACATGGCCATAAAGGTACGGATACCAGTGGTATAGGTCAGGAATCTCACATAGTAATGCTAGATAGCAATTGAATGGAACAATGTTACAAGGATTCTGGGTGCAAACAGGGGAAATCAAATGCAAAAGTTAGCAAGAGAATTCAAAGAGTTTTTCCCCTTTGGCGCTCAGCAGGAATTGAAGAAAACCAACTATTTGATTTAAAGTTGGTTTTTTTGTAGCATAAAAGGTGCAGGGCAACCCCTTTCTCGGCAATAAAAATCCGGCTTCTTCAGGCATACAAAATTAAAATCACCTTGTTTTAAATATGGTCCAAATTGGAAATCAGCTCAATCATTAACTCTTAAGTGGACAGATAAAAATAAACGAATACAAAGTCAGATTTCTACATACACAGAAACAACCAAATTAAAATATAATATTTTTTTTAAATAAATTAAAAGAACATTCTTAAAATCATAAACAGTGTCTCATAAATAAATGACATTTTAAAAATGAGACTTATTTTTCAAAATAATTACTAAAACTTGTATTCAAGGGGGGAAATCGAAACAAAACCTAATTTTCTTCAGCTCTCTTAGTTAACCACTACTCTATAACTCATCTATTCAGTTTATGTATCCTGAACCTCATTAAACCATGAGGTACAATGTATTGAGCTTGTAAATCCAGAATATTTCTCTGTTTGCTAACTTTCTATGACAGTCTGGATCTTCACTGTCAACAAGCTCAATGGGTTGAACCGTAAATTCCGGTTCAATTCCTGGATGTCTATCAATAAAATGCCGAGGCAAACTATGAATAAATTTTTGTGCCTGACATTAAAACGGTGATTATTCTTCTAGATAATTTAATTTATCTAGATAAGGATTCTGGGCAGTTACTCTTTGTTTAAATTTATTTTGCATGTAGAAAGGAAAAAAAATACTTGTGTAGAAAAGGATGCAGCACTGGCTGCTTATAGGTAGCAGAAACTGCAACCTAAAGTGTAGCTTTATCTTTGAGCACTTTACATACAGTTACTTTTTTGTTAATTGTTCAGTGACCTTAGAAATACTTTGCTTTCCTTACTTTGCTTGGAGTTACAGCCTGTATTGTAGCGAGACTGGTCACCATTTGTTCCTAATGTCTGTATGCGATTACCATGCAGCTCTTTATAGAAAGGCTGTCAGAATGCAAATATAGAAATAAATCCAAGTGTATACCATACATGTTATATAGCTATGTAAATATTGTATTAAATAAATGCAGGCATAATACAGTAAGAGCCAGCTCTGTGCTGCTACTGGACAAGCAGGGACTTTTGTGAGACCTGAGGTTTGACTGCAGCCGTGGGTGAGATTGGGCTCTAAACTAGGATCAGTGCAAAGTGAGTGACTTACAAATGCATTATATTAGTTTAAAGCGGTTTCCTTGAAAAGGGTTGTCCAGTTCCCAAAAAAAAAAAAAAAAAACTAAGACTCTTCTCTTGTGACTCCTATAATGTAAAATCGTCTGCTCTCCTTCCTCTAGTCCCTGGTTTCAGCGCTGCGTCTCTCCAGTCTCCTGTTTGTTTTCTTCTACTTTCAAATAGGGATGTCCGAGCTGCCGTCGCTGTTTGGCTACAGCGGTCATGTGTGACTCATTTAAATTACCATTCGCAAGTGAACAGCTCCATAATGTGCTGAGGCAATAAGTAGCGGCACGTGGCTAGTTAACCAGTGGCTGCAGCAGTGACGTCCCATTCAGAAGGAAAAGAAAGAAAACAGAAACCTGGAGAGACCCATCTGAAACTGGGGAGTACAGGCTTTTTTTTATTTTATTGGGGTTCCAGGTGTTGCCTATTAGTTTTTCTTTAGGAACTGGACATCACCTGCACCACTCCTGTCGTATGGCTGGCTCAGGTACTGCAGCTCCATTCCACTGAAGTCGGTAAAGCTGAATGCAATACAGCACACCAGCTGTGGACTGGGGGTGATGCGGTTTTCTGAGAAAGTGTCTAAGGCTTTGTATTTTCGGCAGATTCAGTATTTAGAATCTGACTGTACACTGTGCGGCAAAGACAGCAATAAAAATGCCGTGCTGTAGTCTGCACAGCACAGATTTTTTACGACCAGTTTTGAAATACGCTGGATTGCGGGGGATTTTATAACCTGTTGCATATTACACAGGATTGCTGTGGGATTCCCGTACATTCAATGTATGGGGCCGGCAGCAAATCCGAAAACAAACCACGGTTTTTAGCACAAATCTGCGCCAAGAGCCGCAGTCCAGCGATGTTAAAGTGCTGTCCGATTTTGGACGCCATTTTCACATGGTTGTGTAGACACAGCCTAATCCTGGACTACCTCTTTGACTGCTGGTTTAGAATATGTCCATATGTGAGCTATAATATGGTTCTGAAAGTTGCAGCTGATCCTTAATATGCCTAATACCCTAAAGTATAGTCTAGGTTACTTGGATATGGCACAATCTTTCCCACATTCTCTGAATTAAATTAAGTGCAATACCAGCAGTGTCTCAAAATAACTCCTCTAAATATCCATCTACTATAACAGGTGGAAAAGGAAGAGGATGTGAAGGGCTGTGATGTCATGCAGATGGTCCCGCTCTCTCAGGCTGCTGTGGGAACAGTCTTGGATGGATTTAATGTGCGCCGCGGTTACGGCCTGATTGAAGGAGATGACGGGAGACAGTATGAAATTACGACGGTGTCTGTGGATGTCTGGCACATTTTGGAATTTGACTATAGCAGGTTGCCGAAGCAAAGCATTGGTCAGTTCCACGAGGGAGATGCATATGTGGTGAAATGGAAATACATGGTGAGCACAACAGGTAAGGAGACTGGTTTCAATAGCTCAATACCTATACAGTATTAAGAAACTGTAATGTATTTCTGCCTAAGGCATCTGTCAAAACTTTCTAATATTCTCGAGACCTGTCGGGCACCCTTGCTGGGCATCCATTCCTGGGAATGGGACCGTTTTTAGGGCATGTTGCATTTTTTTCTAGTGATGTGGTTCCCGTTGGTTTACATGGAGGAGAGGGGTGGGGAGCTGTACTATGATGCAAGCTTGGTTTTCATTAGAAGCTGTTTTGGAACTTTTCCCAGAGCCACCTCTTGAGCCGCTTTCCACCTGCTTCACACAAATGAACATAATTACAAATTTCCCGCGCCGTTCACCCTTTCATTCCTATGCTACATTTGACAGAACTGCTCTCTCGTGGACAAGGGAGCATCAAAAAGATGGTTGCTATGGGCAACAAAGAAAGTCTTACTGTTAGTTTTCATAAATGAGGTGGTGTGTAAAAAAAAAAAAGTACCCAAAATGCAGCAGCTGTGTACACGATTGTAGAAACCATTGCATAAGCGTTTGGGCTCCATGTGACTTCTAGGAGGAGAGTGCAGGGATTACCTGTGGCATAGAGGGCTGGAGTGGAGGCCGAGAAGGCCAGGTCTCTGTCCTGTCTGCAGACTTGTGTATACAGATCTCTGGCAATGGTGGTCTTTTGTACTATAACCAGTACACCACTGTTACCTGATATACAATGACCTCCCATCTATTCAGGCTATGGTTAGCCGGGGTTTTTGCCATCTCGTAAAATCCTCTCCGAGGCCTGCTTATAGCTCGCTTTAGAGAAAGGGAGATGGCCGTGCTTGTGCAGTTCTTCTATCTGTAGGAGTTCTGAATATATCTAAGCATATTTGGGTGTATGTGGAGCTCCTGTAAAAATGAACCGGGTGAACTGCACTAGTGTAGCTATGAAAAATAAACGTACTAAGGTTGGAAAAAGACACCGGTCCATCGAGTTCAACCTATAACTAGACCGTGTTGATCCAGAGGAGGAGGAAAAGCCCTTATGAGGTGGATGCCAATTATTCCATTCAAGTGGAAAAATCCTTTCCAACTCCTATTATGACAATCAGAATAAGTCCAGAATCCAGTCCCCATAACCTGTAATGTTATTTTGTTCAAGAAAGGCACCGTTTACTGTTTATGGCTATGCTGATACCTGATATCCTATATTGCTGTCTCTGCCACGTCATCTATTTATAGGTGCAGGGTAGTACTATCTTAGGGCTTGTTCACACAACGTTTTTGATCCTTTTTACGGATCCGTTTTTGAGAGGTGAAAAGCGCAGCCGGAAAGCGGATCCAAAAAACACAAGACTTGATACTTTATTTGCATCCGTATTGTATGCTTTTTCACTTGCGTTTTACGGATCCGCTTTCCGGATACATTTTCAAGCGGGGGAAATAAGTCTCTTATTCTCATTCTCTTTCGCTCTCTCTTTCGCTCTCTCTCTCTTTCGCTCTCTCTCTCTTTCGCTCTCTCTCTTTCTCTCGTCTCTCTTTCTCTCGCTCTCTTTCTCTCGCTCTCTTTCTTTGCTCTTTCTTTCTCTCGCTCTTTCTTTCTCTCGCTCTCGCTCTTTCTTTCTCTCGCTCTCGCTCTTTCTTTCTCTCGCTCTCGCTCTTTCTTTCTCTCGCTCTCGCTCTTTCTTTCTCTCGCTCTCGCTCTTTCTTTCTCTCGCTCTCTTCTTTTCTCTCGCTCTCTCTTTCTTCTCTCTCTCCTTCCTGCTCTTCTTTCTCTCGCTCTTTCTTTCTCTCGCTCTCTCTTTCTCTCGCTCTCTCTCTTCTCTCTCGCTCTCCCCCCTCTCTTTCTCTTGCTCTCTCCCCTCTCTTTCTCTCGCTCTCTCCTCTCGCCTTTCTCTCGCTCTTTTCTCTCGCTCTTTCTCTCGCTCTTTCCTCTCCGCTCTTTCTCTCGCTCTTTCTCTCGCTCTTTCTCTCGCTCTGGCTCTCGCTCTTGCTCTCGCTCTTGCTCTCGCTCTTGCTCTTGCTCTTGCTCGCTCTCTTGCTTTTGCTCTCTTCCTCGCTCTCTCGCTCTCTCGCTCTCTCGCTCTCCAGATGCGAAAAGCGCAGTGCGGGACAGCCCTCAAAAGCGCATCACCGATCTCCCGCGAGAACGCTTTTGCCATTGAAATCAATGTTAATCACACTGACAATTGTTAGATCCGTAAAACGGATCACAAAAATTTTGTGTGAACAAGCCCTTATTCATAGAAATAACAAACAATAATAGTTAAAGTATTATTAATGTTTATAGGTAGAGTAGATAAGAGTTTGTTTGCCTATGGCAAAATAGTAAATTATTCCAGGGTAGTACAAAGCACAGTATTATATTCCTCCATAGCCTGGATTGTGCCAGCTTCTTCTAATACGTTTAATCTCCTCTACGTTGCCCTCCCTGTCATTAATGGCTTAGAGTTCCTTCCTTTCACTAATTGGCTTTGATTTCTAGTGACGTGGATCCGCTGCATTCATTTCTAGATGATCCATTCTGAATGTCACAGACCCATAGGGAGAGCCACAGACAGGATTGCTACCAATTGCTGATTATTAAAGGGAAGGTTCTTGAGTGCAATTGTACTCATTTCTGCTCTAGTCTTTCTTAAAGGTCTTTTGAACACCATTTTACAATTTATGTTGCCTTCACCTACAAAAAAATGGAGTCACTTTTCAAATATTACAGTAACAATATTACAGAAATACCACATCACTTACCTTGCACATGTCCAGACATAGAGCCAATATTATACTACAGAGCTGCATTTACTATACTGCAAGTTATCATTAGAACCACTATGCATTGAGCGCATAAAAAGAATCTGGCGGCAATTATTTGTTTTACTAATTAAAACAAGGTCCTGATCTGTATTCTTTTATTCTTGGCCAAAGTAAAAACTGTAAGATTTCAGATTTTTTTTAAAAAAATATTGAAAGTGATATGGAAAATAAAAAAAATTCTTAAATTGGGTTTTAACATAAAAAAAGCATTCAACAAGAAGACCTTTTTGATACATCCCCTTTAACTGAATTCTAATAGAGTAGAGGAAAAATTAAAATGTAGTTACTATACGGGTTCTGCAAAACAAATTTCCCAGTATGCACGTCTCCAAAGCAAGCTTTGAGTAAAAATTGAAGCCGCAGTGGAAGATTTCAGTTTTGAAGCGTGCGTAATTGTGAATGCAGCTCTGGACTATACAGGCTGGAATACCGGACCAGTACAACCATTAGTTGGCATTCTTTCTAAAATAGAGTTATGTCACTTTTTTAGTGCAGCACATTGCACTTTGACCACACCACTCACTTTCAAGGCCACATCCCCCCCTGCTAAGCCAAACCTCTGTCCAGAGTGTTCACAAAGTGTCTAAAACCCATAATAAATGTGTCTGCAATATATGTCAAAAATACACTAGTTATTGGCACATTTTATGGCACAACCACAATAGGAAATGTGGGCCAAAATGTATTAAAAAGTATCAGCACTTTTTATCACTTTTGAATTATAAATTGTAAAAAGATGGTTACAGAACGTTTTGTACTTCTAAATTATGTTCCAAAATAATGTTTGTGTTTTTAGACTAACTTTTTTTTTCTTCTTTTTTTGACATAGTTGGACAGCGGCATAAGACAGAACATGTCAGGGTGGCTGGAAAAGAAAAGTGCGCTTACTTCTTCTGGCAGGGTCGGCAATCAACAGTTAGTGAAAAGGGCACATCAGCATTAATGACCATCGAGCTGGACGAGGAGAGAGGAGCACAGGCAAGTTATAATCCTTGTAATATCCCTACCTATAAAGCTACTATTGCCCAGAGGTAAGGGTCCCCCTCCAAAAGTTACTCTTACCGGACCCCTGCACTAAGTACAGAGAGTTCTTTCCTGTACAGGTTCCAGAGGGCTCATGATGATCATAGCTGGGGGTTTAAAGAGAACCTGTCACATAGATTATGCCCCCCTTGCTGAGGGCAGAACAAGCCAGTGTCAGACCTGCTGTTTCCAGCGCTGTGTCCCTTATTCTGTAAGATGCTGTAGTTTTCGTGTATTTAATGCTCAAATCTGCAGTTTTCAGGCAGAAGTCATTCGAAGTCAGCTTTTTTTTCAAACCCCGCCCACCTGAGGCTAGCCCCGCCCACCTCAACTGACAAACCTATTACTTTGAATAGGTAGAAACATGTGAATAACTCAGTGGGCGGGGCTAGCCTTTGGTGGGCGGGGCTAACACCTGCTCATGAATAAGATTTGAGGGGTAAATGCTCTAAAACTCCAGCATCTTACAGAATAAGGGACACAGTGCTGGAAACAGCAGGTCTGACACTAGATTGTGCTGCCCTCAGCAAGGGGGGCATAATCTATGTGACAGGTTCCCTTTAAAGAAAAACCAAGCATACCATGAGCTTCAGATACTGGCATTTCACATGAGACTAGAGCAGTATTGTACAAACATACGAGTAGTAGGTGTTGAGCTGGTGTTGTGCATATGTTCATCATAGCTGGGAACCTAACCATGTGCCCGTGCAGCAGGACTTTCCTTAGGAAGCAGCAGGGTCTAGGCAAGTATAACCTTGGAGATGGGGAATCCCTTTTCCTCTGGGCAAAAATAAAATTTTTGTTTGTACATGGTTTTTATGTTTATGCTCATCCATTATTCACTGGATACTTCTGCAAATAGCACAATGCAATTTAAAGGCCTGAATTGACCTAATAGCAAAGTAAGATGCACTGTATTATTCTATGAGAACGATAAATACTGCATCAGAAACCCGGTGTACCCCATTTTATTTAATGAGGTCCATTGTTTGCTGTAAAACGTGTCCATTTCCAGTAGAACCAGGCCATATCGTTACATGTACACCACCATATTGGGTGCATCACCAGTCATTGATTTATTAGACCAGGGGTGTCAAACTTGTTTTCACCAGGGGCCACATCGGCCTCACGGCGTACCTTAAAGGGCCGACCTAATATAAGAACTGTGTAAATGTAACTTCTCCTTAACAGTTAAGATAGCTATTAAGGGGGGTAGTTCATTTGTACAGTTTTCCTGTTACAATGCCCTTTGATGGATAATCAGGAAGAAGGTGAGGCCCATGGCGGGAGGCAGGCCAGAGGTGGAGGCCCAAGAGAGGAGGCAGGCCAGATGGTGGAGGCCCAGGGGAGGGAGGCAGGCCAGATGGTGGAGGCCCAGAGAGGGAGGCAGGCCAGATGGTGGAGGCCCAGAGGGGAGGCAGGCCAGAGGGTGGAGGCCCAAGAGGGAGGAGGCCGATGGTGGAGGCCCAGAGAGGGAGGCAGGCCAGATGGAGTGGAGGCCCAGGAGGGGAGGCAGGCCAGATGGTGGAGGGGCCCAGAGGGGGGCAGGCCAGAAGGGTGGAGGCCAGGAGGGAGGCAGGCCAGATGTGGAGGCCCACGAGGGGGGAGGGCCAGATGGTGGAGGCCACGGGGAGGCAGGCCAGATGGTGGAGGGCCACAGGGGAGGGGCAGGCCAGATGGTGGAGGCCCACAGGGGGGAGGGAGGCAGGCCAGATGGTGGAGGCCGAGGGAGGAGGCAGCCAGATGGTGGAGGCCCAGAGGGGAGGAGGCGAGGCCAGATGGGGAGGCCCAGAGGGGAGGGAGCAGGCCAGATGGTGGAGGCCCAGAGGGGGGAGGAGGAGGCAGGACAGATTGTGGAGGCCCAGAGGGGAGGGAGGCAGGCCAGATGGTGGAGGCCCAGAGGGGAGGGAGGCAGGCCAGATGGTGGAGGCCCAGAGGGGAGATAGGGGGCTAGATGGGGGCCCAGGGAGGGGGAGGCAGGCTAACTAGAAGACCGGGGTGGGGGAGGAAGAGGACAGCTGGTAAGGCCCCAGTGTGAAGCCACTTACCAGCCTCAGTGAACGGTCCTCCTGGAGCAGGAATCTTCTGGTCAGGTAGGAAGCCCTGCTCGCGTTTGCCAGGGCTGCAGGGGGCGGCCAGCACTGAGCAGGCGGGCAGAGGCAGTCAGTGCTCTTCTACTGGGCATGGAGCTGCCGGCCCTGCCCCCTGAGCTCACTGTGCTGCCGGCCCTGCCCCCTGAGCTCACTGTGCTGCCGGCCCAGCCCCCTGAGCTCACATAGCTGACGGCCCCGGCCCCATGACTAAACAAGCTGCCGCCCCGCGCCCCTGAGGCTCACATAGCTGCCGGCCCCGCCCCCTGAGCTCACAGCTGCCGGCCCCGCCCCCGGAGCTCACATAGCTGCTGGCCCCGCCCCCAGAGCTCACTGTGCTGCGCCGGCGCCCCCTGAGCTCCTAGCTGTGCGCCCGTGCTGTCTGCTCCTGTCTCACTGAGAGAAGCAGCCGCTGCGGAGAACAGCTCAGCAACAAGTGCCGGGCCGGATAACACAAGGCAACGGGCCGGATTCAGCCCGCGGGCCTTGTGTTTGACACCTGTGTATTAGACTGTGCACACATTGTATCCTCTGATCATTTATTACCAGGATCCAAATTATTGCATTCATAATAGTAACTTTCCAGTGTAAATACTCCTAGTGAAAAATGAGCAAAACCTCCCGGGTCCCTGATTGTCACTGGGGTCCGTTGGGATCCATTGTACAGTAGATCCAGCAGAGCCTTATGGTTTCCACTCATAATTGAATCAGGACACACAAGGAAAGGAGCTGAACAGAGTCAGTCTACAAATGAAATAACAGATCGCAAGTACAAGAATAGTAAAAGTGGCAACATCCATTTTGTACCGATATATTTTGGAATTTGGTTGTCGCTGGATGAAAAGCTCGGTTGTGTGCACCACAGATGGTCGGGCAGGCTGCAGAAGTCTGGGCTACACATAATTGCTTCAAGACTGCAACAAAGGTTTTCCAAAACTAACAGTCTGTAATCTTCCAGGTCCAAGTCCTTCAGGGCAAGGAGCCGCCATGTTTCCTTCAGTGTTTTCAAGGGAGTATGATTGTGCATGCTGGGAGGAGAGAAGAGGAAGAAGAAAATTCCCAAAGTATGTCCTGATTTTATGAAGCTTTTATGCCGGTTTGTGAGTGTATGTTACTTATTTTACACCATTGTAGAGTTTGCAGTGTAGTAATGGTTTCTGGTGTCACTAGCCAAATTGCCCTATGTCATTATGGGGGGGGACTCACAATATGGTTTTGCTCTTGTTTATGGACATCTGAATAGTGTCTTGCATTGATGCGGTGTCTGCTAGATACCAGTGATCCCCCTATCCATCTATACATCTGGTGATTGACGCCTCTGTTCCCCTACAGGTGACTGGAGACTCTATTGTGTCCGGGGAGAGGTTCCCACCGAGGGTAATCTCATTGAAGTGGCTTGTCACTGCAGCAGCCTCCGGTCCAGGACATCTATGATCCTGCTCAATGTAAATAAAGCGGTCATCTACCTTTGGCACGGCTGCAAAGCACAAAGTCACGCAAAGGAAGTAGGGAGGACCGCAGCCAACAAAATTAAAGAAGAGTAAGTATGGGGTCTGCCGAGAACATTATACACTGCCTAACCAGGTTATTTAAAGGGAATGTGTCATCAAAAATGACTTATTGTTTAACTCACATTTTTATAGTCAACAAATTTTTAAAGAATTTTTGGTTATATTTTTTTAAAATGTTCCATATCACTTTCAATATTTTTTTAATAATTAAGTCCTGCAGTTTTCACTTTGGCGACTAAGCCTAATAATAGTCTGACACTTCCTGTTCTGTAGAGAAAGATTCTCAGTTGTGATTATCAGCACAAAGAGGGTCAAACTTATAGGAGACGCCAGTGTGAATAGATGACACGGGATCCACCAGTCACAAGAGGAGATGTCACAGTTCACCCTTTCACCTCCCTGCACAGTGACTTCTTCCCAGGTCACAGAGCATGAGTAGATAACCCTCCTATAGAAATGAATGGGACTGAGTCGGTCTTAAGTCTCCTATGTGCATGAAGCTACTGTAAAGCATCTCTCTGACTGCTGTTAAAGCAGTGCAAACAAGGCCTAGTGGCCAAAGTGAAAACTGCAAGACTTAAGAATTATTCAACAATATTGAAAGTGATATGAAAAACTTAAACTAAATTTTTTAGGATTTTTTTGATGACACATTCCCTTTAACCCCTTAACGACCTTGGGCATATCCATACGTCCAGGTCGTTTGGGGGTTCACGCACCTGGACGTATGGATACGTCCTGAGGATCACGCGAACTCTAAAGCAGAGTTCGCACGATCGGCGTGGGGTGTCAGCTGTATATTACAGCTGTCATCCCGCAGCATCGGCCCCGACCTGGGATCGCTCCGGGGGGGGGGCGGCGGTTAACCCCTTAATTATCGCGACCATCGGGTCGCAATAACTAAGAGAGACGCAGGAGGAGATCGCTCCTCCTGCGCCTCTGTCGGCGACAGCAACGATCCGTGCAGCTTCTGACAGACAACACAGAATGCCTTCCGGGTTGTCTGTGACGTCACGATGCCTGGCAGTGCCCTGTGGGCATGGCCCGGCATCGTGACTGACGAGTTGCCGATAGAGGCACGCAAGAGCATTTCTATTCAATTCCTATGGGGAATAGAGTATAAAAATATAAATCAAAAAAAGTAGAAATAAATTGAAAAAATTTAAACATAAACACGAAAAAAAAATAAAAAAACAGTACACCAGCCCTTTTCCCTTTACAAACGCCATCGCCCCAAAAAAGATCAAAATAATAAAGTACCTATTTGGTATCGCCGCGTGCGTAACGACCTGCCCTATAAATCTGTCATGTTAATTTACCCGTATGGTGAAAAAAAAGCAAAAAAACAATCACAGAATTAACATAAAATGGAATAAAAGTGATCAAAAACTCCTATCAACGCCAACGTTGTACCAATTATAACGTCAGTTCATCCCGCAAAAAAAAAAGTCCTAACACAGCTCTGTACGGAAAAATAAAAAAGCTATGGCTCTCAGACTATGGCGATGCAAAAATGTGTTTTCCTGTTTGAATAAAAGTGTTTTTATTGTATAAAAGCAGTAAAAAAAAAAAAATATATACAAATTGGGTATTGCTGTAATCGTATCGACCTGCTGAGTAAAGCTAGCATGTCATATCTAACGCAGAGTGACCGCTATAAAAAATAAAAAACACTACCAGGATTGCTGTATTTTGTTCAAAACGCCTCACAAAAACCTTAATAAAAAGTGAACAAAGTGTTGTATGCACCCCATAATGGTACCAATAAAAGCATCAATTCACCCCGCAAAAAAACAAGGCCCTACACAGCTCTGCACACAGCAAAATAAAAAAGTTATGACTGTCAGAATAGGACAACATAAAAACGCAATTTTTTATAGACCTATTTCTATTGTGTAAAAGTAATAAAACATAAAAAAAACTATATAAAATTTATACCATTGCAATTGTACCGACCCCCATAGTAAAGTTCGAACGCTGTAAAATTAAAGCCCAAAAAACAATGGTGGAACTGCGTTCCCCCTCACCTCCCCCCCCCCATTTTCATGGCCCAATGCTAAAAAAAAACGATGGAACACCTGTGCACCCAAAATGCACAGTACACCCCTAGATGAGATCCCTGAGGGGTGTTGAATCTAAAATGGGGCGACTTCTGGAAGGTTTCACCTGTTCTGGTACTTTGGGGGCTTTGCAAATGCGACATGGCCCCACCAAAATCTGCGTTCCAAAAGCCAAATAGCGCTCCCTCCCTTGTACGCCCTGCCATGCGCCCAAACAGCAGTTTACACCCACATGTAAGGTATTGCCGAACTTGGAAGAAATTGCTTAACAAAGTTTTGGGGTTCTTTTTTCCAGGATTCCTTGTAAATATGAAACATTTTAAGCTAAAATTGCAGATTATTGGAAAAAAAAAATTTTAAATTTTCACAGCCTAATGCTAAAAAAAAAATGTGTGAATCACCTGTGGGGTCGATATACTCACTACACACCTGTGTATATATATATACCTTAAGGGGTGTAGTTACCAATATGCTGTCTTTTTAGGGGTGTTTATTAAGTTTTAGCACCTTAGGGCCTCTTCAAACCTGAAATGGCGCCTAAATAAAATTGCATTGAAAATGAGACCCCAGAGTCCAGTAGGTGCTCCTCCTATTCTGGGGCTTATGGGTGAGCCAAATAATGCACTAGGGCCACATATGGGATATTTCTAAAAACGGCAGACCTGGGGGAAATATTACATTGCATTTACCTAGTCACATTTACCGTATTCCAGTGAATAATGGATAAATATTGAAAATCTGCAAAAATAGTGAAATTTTGAAATTTCACCTCCACTTTGCTTTAATTTCTGTGAAATACCTAAAGGGTTAACAAACTTCCTAAACACTGTTGTAAATACTTTAAGGGGTCTAGTTTCTTAGAAGGTGTCATTTATGGGGGTATCTAACATACAGGCTCCTCAAAGCCACGTCAGAACTGGACTGGTCCCTAAAAAAAAATGTATATTGCTTGAAAATGTGCAAAATTACTACTAAATTTCTAAGCCCTCTAATGTCATAAAAAAAGATATTTAAAAAATGATGCCAACCTACAGTAGACATATGGTAGATGCTAGTTAAAAACTATTTTGTGGTGAATAATTATCTGTCTTGTACACAGAAATTTTGGAACTTTCAAAATCAAATTTTTCAAATTTTTCATGAAATTTTGATATTTTTCACAAAAAAGCAAAGCTTGTATGGATAAAATTTTCTTACTAACTTAAAGCACAATGTGTCACGATAAAACAATCTCTGAATCACATGGATAGGTAAAAGTGTCAAAAAGTTATTCTCACATAAAGTGACTCATGCCAGATTTCAAAAATAGGGCTGTGTCAGGAAGACCAAAACTGGCTGGGTCCTTAAGGGGTTAATGCCCTGAACTGGACTAGAGCTTGTATAGTGTATGAGAATCTGCAGGAATTGAGATGCCAACCCATAGACTCTTGTTTAGATGAGTTTTCACACCATTTTTTCTTTTTTTTTTTTCCAAAAAAAAAGAATGGATCCATAATTCTCATTTGCAATTTACTGCTTTGGTTAATTTTTTTCAATACACAAAAAAAAACCCGAATGCCAGCTCACCAGTTCTCCTCCAAATGTTATCATCAAATTGCATAGTCTTTCCTTCCACAAACGAGGTAAGTCCCCAAGTGTTACAAAACCAGCACATTTTGAAGATCCAAAATGACATAAATTTATAAAAATTCATGAAAGAATAATCCGAAATAGGCAAGATGTCGTCTAGATCTTTCAAATAAAGTCGGCAATTGTACTTATCTCCAATAAGCGTTAAATTGTGCAAATTCACCAGGTTTTAAAGCTTACAAGGAATGTAAGTTCGTAACCTTGTCCAAAATCTATAAGCAGTAGCCTGCCTATTTTTGATTATTATTTTTCTTGGCCATTGCTGTACCTTAAATTTGTTAAGGGCCAAAAAAACTAATAAAAAAATTTAAAAAAAAGTTTTGATAAAGTGCTGTGCTGCTGTTAATCTGAAACGCGTCTTTTTTCGTTTTGTTTTCTACTTTACTGGTTTCCTGCCATGCTTTGGATGTGTGTGCGTTTTAATATCCTCGTGGAATAAAATTTGTTGCTTTTAATTTTGATCTTTTTGGTTCTCTTTATTTTCCATTGCTTTCAATTATGTTAAAGATATTGGGTTAACAGAAGGGTTTTTGTGCTATATCGGATCTTCAGAAATTGCTAGTTTAGTCATTTTTGGTTACTATGTAAATGAATAGTATATAGAACATTGTTTGAAAGGCAGGTTGAACAGGAATAGAGAAACAATGTCACACCTGTCCACAGGTTGTGCATGGTATTACAGCTCAGCCTCATTTACTTTAGTGGAGCTTAGCTGCAGTACCACACCGGGGACTGGTGAGGCGCAAAAAGAAAGCTCTCAAAGTATGTTACTATTTGTTGCATTGGCTTCTGATGAGTTTTTAATGACCTGCTGCCTTCCCATAATCTCATTATTTTGTTCCTACAGGTGTCCTTTAGAAGCCGGGCTACATAGCAGCAGCAAGGTGACTATATATGAATGTGATGAGGGCTCAGAACCAATAGGATTCTGGGATGCTCTAGGCCGGAGAGACCGTAAAGCCTACGACTGCATGCTGCAAGGTAAGCCTGATACATTCACCATCTCCATTCTCAGAATTGCTGGTGCATTTGACATTTGCATGTAAGTTTTACTGGGTTCGTAGCAGATCTACTGTACGGCTTAAGTTGTACAATTCTGTGAGTCAGATTGCTTCATACTGTAGTGAGTGGCACTATTTGATTCAGTATAGAGGAACAGTCGTGAAGTACACTGCACCATCTGGAGCCAGACGGCAATCCTGGGTTTTAAATGTACGGCATCCACATGAAGTGGTCCATTGTACAAATCCAGTAGTCTGATAGCACAGGTGTGAAAATATGTACATAAAAAGCACAACATGCACTGCTACAAGTAATGATTTACATGGGACTGCTAGTGAAACAGGTGAAGAGACTTGTGTGTGATTTGTAATACTGCTCTACTGATGAATATTTTTTATGTTTTAACAGATCCTGGAAAATTTAACTTTACACCCCGGTTGTTCAGTCTCAGTAGTTCATCTGGAGAATTCACTGCTACAGAATTCATGTATCCGTCCAGGTTGCCATCAGTGGTGAATTCCATGCCATTCTTACAGGAGGACCTATACACCGCCTCGCAGCCGGCAAGACCTCCCAACACTATTGAATGTGACGTTGTCCTCTTTTGACCGATCCTATTTGACTACATCATTCTACTACAGCCTCGTTCTCATCTGCATCAAAGGTTCTGTTGGAGAGCTCCAGTGCAGAGGCTCCAGCAGGTCCATTAACTGATGGGCAACATTGGCACCTGATGGATCCTATTTACTCCAATGCGTTCCGTCGGGTTTCCACCTTGATTGCCGACATCTTAAAGGGGTTTTGCCACGATCTAATGTTGACGTGGGATCCTCCAAAATGGGTATTTAATCACTTTTCTAAATATATGTCATCAACAAAAGTGAAGCCTGTGAGATCTACAGCCCGACTAAGATGCCCTTGGTTTCCTGACAGTTTACATTAGACACGACCAGGAGCTGACAGGAGCTGATCTTGCCGCGCTTGCGTTGTTTGCACTTCTTATCTGATGGCAGAGAACATGAAGGAGCTTTGAAGGGACTGGGGAGAAAGATCCTGTGTCTTTTGTATAGAGAATCCACAGGTTGTAATGTAATTATCTGAGTTAACATGCAGACGCTCTGTGCTCAGTCCCCCTCCCTCTTCCCTGCAGCGTTCGTGACGGAATGAAAGACACTGCCTGCTGAGCTTATCTTCTCTCCTGAGCAAATAAGAGAGAGAAATAAAACCCATATAGCTTTTGCACAATACAGTTATCCAGTGTGGATTAGCCAAACAATGGTTGCTCAACTACAGAGACTGAGTATCAGGAATGTGCATGGGAGGTGGAGCGATGACATCATAGCGGAGGTACTTGTTTTTTCAAACACCGAAACACAACGCCCCTTTTTTCAGGCCTCAAAAGGGGAGTATCAGCCTGTTAGGTAAAGAACTAGCTTCTTGGCAAAACCCCTTTAACTAAGCAAATGGAGCTGCACTCTGTGCTATTTTTTCTATCATTTCAAATGTAATTTGTGCCACAGGCTCAAAACAGAACCTCTGACGCAGATGTGAACCTGCCTGTGTTATGAGCCTCATGTTGCTTATGAATAGATGTTTATGTCAAGTATTGTTTTATTACATCACAGTATAGAATACCACTTTTAGTCCAGAATCACAAGGTCCACTACACTCCAACACCCCTTTCGACTAATCTCTTAAAGCAGCCCATACACATCATTTTTGCAATCTCAACCATCTTTTTGGTCATTGATTTAACATTTTGAGAATCATAAGTAATGATGCACTGATGTTTGCCAAAACTTTGACTGGTTATTTGAAAAAAAAATTTCAGCCGGTCAGTATTAGCAGCCAAGTATGTCTTGTTCTTGTATATCTGACCCTCATCAAAACCCTACACATTTCTTGTGATGGGACTAATTAGTTATCATTTGTGTTCTGTTCTGCTGGAAATTAAAGGGTTTGTCTCACTACAAGTACTGCTTTTTATGTTAAAGATCTTGCAAAAAAATAAATAAATAAAATTACTTTGCAATATATGTCCATTAACAGTGTCCTACCTATTCCTAGATATCCTCTCTTGTATGGGCTGCATCAGCTTCTCAGATCGCTATAGCTATTGCTACAGACCTGTTTGATCTCTCCTGATAGGCTGTCAGCGCTGGTTGCTATAGCTACAGACCTGGCTTCTACTGCAGCCCAGTAGAAGCCTTTAAACACGCCCCTGAATTCAAAATGAAACCAAGAAAACAGGACTGAGGTAAGATGAATTGATGTAGTGAGACAACTCCTTTAAAACCTATACAAAGGGCATAATAACACCAGAGCAGTCTTGCCAGCATTTTCAGCCCCAAAGCAAAGCAGTCCACTGTGGAGTATCTGGACACTACAGGATGAATTGGTAGGGGGCCGATGGCTCCCTGCTCTACCATGTGTAACTGTTTGCCAATCCTAAGAACACACAAATAGTTAACAAAACAGCGCTGACCCAGGGATCCACGACACATGTCCTGAATTTCCAAGACATACATCCACCACCCGGGGACCCCTATTTTGTGGGGCCTCTGGGCAACTGTCTAGTGTGCTCAATGGATAAAATGACCCCGAATAACACTATTTTCATGCTTAAAACACTGTTTTTCAACAGTCACCCGCTTTTTTTTTTTTTTTTTTTCCAACAGTAGAAAAGGGCTTTAGTGCCAGACTCCTAAAAATCTTCAAAAGCGGAGGTGACCCACAAACCGCTGGAGAAAAATAGAAGAATAATGCTTCCCTCAAGTAATATTCTCACAGCTAGTACAAATATAACGCTAAAACATACCCTTTAATAAATCTACACAATACCTCAAAGAAATCCACAGTTCCAAAAATCAGGAAGGAATGATTCAATGCTACAAGTACAAAATCCTCTAAAAAATAACCTTTATTAAATATATTTAAAACACAAATCCCATAGACAATAAACAGTTGGCCTCTTAGGACAATCAGAACCCATACATAAATCCACAAAGTGGGTATTCAAAAAACATCACAAGGATCTATCTGTCCCTTAACCCTATACTACCCTTTGCTCCGCCTTAGCGGGGGTCCCACCCCAAAAAGGGCGACCCCCGCCCACTAGTCCCTGGTACACCCTAGGTACACAGTCCCTATCCCTAAGGTGTATGTACTGAAAAACTAGGTATATCGGATAGAAAAATGGGGCAAAGATATTCACACAGTAAAGATAGACCAAAAGAGAATGTAACGAAGTTCTGTCGGTATAGTGGTACACATAAGGCATATATTATCAATACCAATCTCGCCACAGAAAAGGCAAATGCCAAACAAGGATCACCAACTCGTGATCTAGTACGTATGCCATATATCTTTTTGATACACTATATACACTTTACCTTCCGTCCCGCAGCTTGTTTAATATGAGTGCATTATTTATATTGCCTGTCCCCTGATATCCCATGTGTAGCTATCTTTTATGTTATACAGTAGTATAGGGTTAAGGGACAGATAGATTCCTATGTTATTTTTGAATACCCACTTTGTGGCTTTATGTATGGGTTCTGATTGTCCTAACTGTTTATTTTCTATGGGATTTGTGTTTTAAATATATTTAAAAAAGGTTATTTTTTTTTAGAGGACTATAATAAATCTACTATAAAAAGTTAAATTACATATAATATTAAGTGATGAACTGTATATGTCATAATACCATGCTGCTAGGAAATGAGAGGACAAAAAAATGGGGGTCTTTAAGAACCAGATGTAGTGAGGGCTTGAGGAGTGAATAATCATAACCACTGAGACCACTGTCCCTGCGGTACCCCTGACTAACATATGGGGGAACCAGCCCGAAAAGGACGCCCCCACTCAAACGATGACTGAACCATATTCTCATCACTGAGAATGAAATGATACAATGCAGCCAAAAAAGACTATATATACGGATAGTGAAATTATAATATGGCCCAAAGAATGAACAGACAACCCCAATATGCAAAATGCTGTATATACAGATAATGGATATTGCTATAAAGCCAAATGAAAAATAAACAGCCCGACATGTTTCACTAATTAGATCATCAGGGGGCGATGTGTGTAGGTAAAATAATACAGTGGCTGTGGATGACTCCAATGGTGAGGAAAGCCTTTTTTAAGTATGTTTTTTGTCCTCTTACTTCCTAGCAGCATGGTGTTATGACATATTCTCTGAAATGTACAAATACATATACTACTAAGTGATAAACTGTATATGTCCTAATACCATGCTGCTAGGAAACAAGAGGACCAAAAAATGGGGGTCTTAAACACCCAGATGTAGTGGGGGCTTGAGTAGTGGATAATCATACTCACTGAGACAACTGTCCCTGCGTTACCCCTGCCTAGCATGTGGGGGAACCACCCCGAAAAGGACGCCCCCACTCAAAAGATGGTTGAACCATATTCTCACCACTGAGAATGAAATGATACAATGCAGCCAAAAAAGACCATATATGCAGATAGTGAAATAATGGATATTGCTATACAGCCAAATGAAAAATAAACAGCCCGACGTGTTTGACTAACTAGATCATCAGGGGCGATGTGTGTAGGTAAAATAATACATAACAAGTCCGATGACATGAAGACCAGTGGCTATGGTTGACTCCAATGAGGAGGAAAGCCTTTTTTAAGCATTTTTTTTGTCCTCTTACTTCCTAGCAGCATAGTGTTATGACATGTACTCTAAAATGTACAAATACATATACTAGTAAGTGAAATATATTTATTAAAGGTTATGTTTTGGCTTCATATTTGTACTAGCAGTGATGAAATTACCTACTGTCCACTGTGTCTACACAGTCCACCTTTCACTGGTGCTGCAGTCAAGAGGTGTCAAGTCCATGAATTTCAATGGGTGCAATTGTTTCTGCATGAAAATATTCAATTACATTCCAGTTGCTTTATACGCATTTTATGTCAGATGCCATTTTGTTGCTCTATTGCCATGCCAATAACATCCACTTTAACATAAGCTACAAGGCTTTTGTTTCAGATAGACCCTCAGCAAATGATCCTGCATGCTGTCCTTGGCAGATCTCTATTCATTGTATTTCTTTGTAATGCAGCTCTATTCCTTGTTGATAATCATCACGAGGTGTACCTCTGGCAGGGCTGGTGGCCTGCAGAAGATGTCATCACTGGCTCGGCAAAGATACGATGGGATGCAGACAGAAAACGTGCAATGGAGACTGTGCTTCAGTATTGCAAAGGTGAAAGATGTTGTGGGTTATGTGGTAATATTATTGTGAAAGTAGGGGTTAAGTCTTGAAAGTAAAAGTACTAGATAAAAAGTTTTCATCTGTTCAGTTTCACTCACCCTTTAAAGTGAACCGGTCAGGTGATTTATACTGCCATATCTAAGAGCAGGATGTGATAGAAGAGAAGCTGAGCTCTGTGATATATAGGGTTATATGATAGAAGAGAGAAGCTGAGCTCTGTGATATATAGGGTTATATGATAGAGGAGAGAAGCTGAGCTCTGTGATATATAGGGTTATATGATAGAGGAGGAGAGGAGCTCTGTGAAATATAGGGTTATAAGATAGAGGGAGAGAAGCTGAGCTCTATTATATATAGGGTTATATGATGGAGGGAGGGAAGCTCAGCTCTGTGATATATAGGGTTATATAATAGAAGAGAAAAGCTGATCTCTGATATATAGGGTTATATGATAGAGGGAGAGGAGCGGAGCTCTGTGATATATAGGGTTATATAATAGAAGAGAAAAGCTGAGCTCGGATATATAGGGTTATATGATAGAGGGAGAGAAGCTGAACTCTGATATGTAGGGGTATATGATGGGGGAGGGAAGCTCAGCTCTGTGATATATAGGACTATATGATAGAGGAGGAGAGCTCAGCGATATATGGGTTTAAAGGGTGGATAGTGTAAAAGTTGATTGAAAAGGGACAGGGGAAATACTATGTGCGCTATCATGGGTTATATGATAGGGGAGAGGAGCGGAGCTCTGTGATATATAGGGTTATATAATAGAAGAGAAAAGCTGAGCTCTGATATATAGGGTTATATGATAGAGGGAGAGAAGCTGAACTCTGTGATATGTAGGGGTATATGATGGAGGGAGGGAAGCTCAGCTCTGTGATATATAGGACTATATGATAGAGGAGAGAAGCTCAGCTCTGTGATTTAAAGGGTTATGTAACAAATGTTGAAAAGGGATAGGGAAATACTATGTGGCGCTACAAACCCATAGGAGGAAAAAAAACTCTAAGGGCTTGTGCCCACGGCACCGGGTTTTTGGACGTTTTTTCCGACTGTTTGCGGTTTTACAAACTGTCTGAAAACCTGAAACAAACTCTCTTCCATAGACTTCAATAGAAAAATCGCCTCGCAGCCCCCACTGAACCGTTTTTCCGCCGGGCGGTTTTTCGGACTGCAAGACATTGAACATGTTCATTCTTCTGACCAGTTTCTAGATGGAAAATTAACAATGGAGTCAATGTAAACCGCTCGAAACGTAGCGAGCGGTTTTTGGGCGGTTTTCGGTTTTTGCAAGAAAAAACAAAGTGAAGAATGATCCCACCTATAGTAGGTGTGTTTTTGGAGGTCTTTTTGTACTTTTTTTTTTTTTTTTTTAACACAGGAAGGTCCTGGAAAGCACGTCAATGTGAACGAGATTTTTATGCTGTGAACATGCACATTTGCTTAAAGTGAAAGTGAAAATGTTGGCGTTTGTCCATCATTGTTAAATTGTGGAGATAAAAAAAATCACATGGTTCTTGCACCAATCAGGAATACTTTTGCACTCTGTATACTATTCAGCTTGAAAAACAGTCCAAAAACCGCTGGGAAAACCGGGACAAAAACGGTTCCAAAAATTGAAAACCGCTGAAAAACAGACCGTTTTTTGTGACTAAAAGGGCTTGTTCACACAGCGTTTTAACTCCATGTTACAAGTGCTTTTTAGATCCGTCTCTGGGACCGACGGAACGGAGCCAGAGACGGATCTAAACAATTAGCAGTGAGATTTTCACTGGGGGCTATGAGGAATATGCAGCGGTGTTCACATGAGAGATCATCGCTGCGTGTTTCCCTCCTGCTTGTCGGCTCCGTCTTTGAAAGAGTTGACATGCAATTCTTTCAAAGATGGAGCCGACAAGCAGGAGGGGAACACGCAAACAAGATGGAAATGTCCAGCCATTATACCTCTCAGGAAGGAAACGGGTTCTGTGTCTGAGATTAACGTACTTTAGTCTGACATGTGCATGTATAAAAGCCAGATTAATTTTTGCAAATGCACACAGGCGTAAAGACCTACATTTTTGGAGACATGTCCTGTGGTCTGCCTAAACTGAAATTAAACTGTTTGGCCATAATGACCATCGTTACTTTTGGAGGAAAAAGGGAGAAGCTTGGAAGTCTAAGAACACCACCCTATCTGAGAAACATGGGGGTGACAGCATCATGTTGTGGGGTTGTCGTACTGCTGCAGGGACTGGTGCACAAAATAGATGGAATCACGAGGAACAAGATTGTGGCAATACTGAAGCAACATCTCAAGACATCAGCCAGGAAGTAAAAGGTTGGGCAGAAATGGGTCTTCCAAATGGACAATGACCTGAAGCTACTGCCAAACTGGTTACAAAGTGGCTTATGGATAACCAAGTCAATGTTCTGGAGTGGCCATCACAAAGCCCTGATCCCAATCCTATTGAAAATTTATGGGCAAAGATGAAAAGACAGGTGCGAGGAAGGCGACCTACAAACATGGCTCAGTTACACCAGTTCTGTCAGGAGGAATGGGCCAAAATTCCTACCAACTATTGTGAGGACCTTGTGGAAGGATCCAAAACATTTGACCCAAGTCATACAGTTTAAGGAAAATGCTAGCAAATACTAATGACATGTATGTAAACTTTTGACTTTGCAGAAAGTAATAACATCCCTTAAATATTCTCTCTCTCTCTCTCTCTCTTCTCTCTATTATTCTGGTATTTTGCAAATCTAAATACATTTTGGCTTTCTATTACCTAAAACGGGAGGTTTTCTGATGTCATGTCGAGTGAGAAAAACATATATGGTCTTTTTTTTTAGTGTCTCCCTCTCTCTCTCTCTCTCTCTTCTCCCTCTCCCCTCTCTCTTCTCTCTTTTCCCTCTCCCCCTCTTCTTCTCCCTCTTCTCATATATTTTCTGGTATTTGCAAATAAAAAATTTTTGGTTCTAATTGCCCCAAAACAGGTAAGGTTTATTCTTATTCATGTCGATAGTGAAAAAAAACAGCATTGGGGGTTTTATTTAGTGTCTGTATCCTATAACACTATATATCACAGAGCTCAGCTTCTCTGTATTAGAGCTGCTGCCTGACCTGTCGGTTTAAATGCCACATATTTATTCTTTGACAATAAACATAGCACTCCTTATTCATAAGATCATAAAGGATGTTCTTTGATAATATGCAATGTAACCCATTTAGGGTGTACTTACATGGTGTGGTTGTAGTGCAATTTTACTTTGATATTCCCTGATGAAAAACATATATTCTACATCTGTCACCTGTAAAAACTGAGCAACAAGTTACTGCATTTCAAAACTGCAGGAAATAAAGGTCAGACTAGATGCAGGTGCGATTTTTGACCACATATTTTATGTATATACTTAGGCTCTTTTGGAATTCGTCAGCATTTGCCTCTGATTTTTGTAAGCAAATAGTGAATACAAAGTATACCTGCCCCCATCCATTATGTGCACTGTGGAGCTCCTCAGCTCCTTTCCCATAAGCCTTTGCTTTATGCAAAACAGTCAGTGAGGTCTGAATGGCAAGTAAATCCTCACACCGACCAATTCATTGGTTCCTCTCCTCAAGGATAGATTTTTCCCTTTTTGAGCCCATCCATTATGGTAAAGGATGCAAAACTCTGCCCCTTTGTGTCCTTCAAAGAGAAGTGCCAAACTGGAACACCATTCTGCACAGGTATTTCTAAATAAAAGGGTGTTCATACAGTAGATAAGCCATGAAAGTCAATGGTGGGAACCATCTGTGTGTTTTTTTTATTTTTTTTTTTAAATAATACGGCTGAGTGTACGTGTTGCTTTTTTTTCTAGTGTTCATACTTTTTTTGAAAAAATGTATCGGAAGCTTATCAAAGTGTAACAAAAAAGTATATCAAAATACAGGTGTACATTATTTGTCACATTTTATTGTTTTTTTATTTAGTTTTTTTTCTGCGCTGCATCTGATGTGATTTCACAGAAAGAGGGTGTGGCTGCTTGTGCCAAGAAAATGCACCATAAGTTTGCTGCAGTTAGTGGCATAAACTATTAGTGCGAATTAAGACGTGTAACAGTTTAATCAATGCTATGATAAATCCGGAGCATGATTAAATTGGGTAGTCTTTTTACAGTAAGGGCCACATGTATGAACCTGTTTTGGTCTAAAACTCACTCTTTTGCCCATAGGAACCTATGGGCAAAAAAGTGAGTTTTAGACCAAAACAGATTCATACATGTGGCCCTAAGTATTAGACCGTATTTGCATCAATGTCCGAACCCTGCCTGAACCAGTTGTTTGTACTGGATACGTGGCCCAGGTTGTTTGTTGCTCACTATGCTAAATAGCCGACAAAAGAATGCTGTCCCTTTGTTGGTCTTGTTCTACATTTTTGTGCATGTTTTGCCTTAAAACTTGAAAAGTCAACAACTTCTGACGGTGCTGTATGTCACAATAACCTATGTTTTTTCATTCAGAACAAAAAAATAAACCACATTCAACCATCAACAGTGGTCAGAAGTGCAAGCTATCACTTACAGTCATATGAAAAAGTTTGGGCACCCCTATTAATCTAAATTATTTTTAGTTCTAAATATTTGGGTGTTTGCAACAGCCATTTCAATTTGATATATCTAATAACTAATATTGCACATTTTGTGTTAGTACAATAAACCTCATTTCAGTCCGGGAATATTACTGTGTCCATCAGTTATTAGATATATCAAATTGAAATGGCTGTTGCAAACACCCAAATATTTAGAACTAAAAATGATTAAGATTAATAGGGGTGTCCAAACTTTTTCATATGACTGTATGTGTTTTGGCATTAGTCCCTGTCCTTATTTTGTAGCATGTTTTTTCCATAACTTCAACCAATCTATCTTTTGTCATTAAAGTGCAAGGTAGAGGATATTTCTACCAGTTCAGTATTCTCCATGATTGTGGGTGCAGACTACTCAAAAATAAATATTACAAATTGCCCCTGTATCCTTTACACCAGTGGCGTCAATGGTAGGAGTTGTAGTTTTGCAACCGCTGTAGGCCCCAGCCCTACACTGTATTTCATAGAGATGCAGTTAGGCAGCACGCTGTCATGTTTGTTCCAGGACAATGACGCTTTTTCTATTGCATTAGACTTTGATATGGGAAGAATAATTCCTTGTGATTTATAACCAACCGCTACAAGGGAAGTTCTGCTCAGACAGCTGCCGTTATCTCTTGGCTCAGGATCAGACCACGTTGTCACATTCATTTCTCAACAGAACTGGTTCCTACAGTTTTATTTAGCATTAAAATGTAAAACTAAGTCCATTAAATAATTCACTTTGTGTTTTAGGCAAGAACAATAAAAAACCGCCCAAGTCCTATCTAATCCATGCCGGTCTAGAACCCCTGACATTTACCAACATGTTCCCAAGCTGGGAGCACAGAGAAGACATCGCTCAGATCACAGAAAAGGTGAGTTTTAATTGAGATCGCTGTAAACTTTTCAAAGTTATTATTAGACCTATTATGTTTCCAAATAAACTGTTTTTATAAGAAAAAGACTATGCATGTATATATGTGTGTGTATCTATATGTATGTGTGTGTATATATATGTGTGTGTGTACATATATTACACATAAACTCCATCTTTCCAGGTTCTAGTCTTATGTGCTGCTTGTTCTATTCGTCTAGCATACCTCTTGTGTTTGTACAGGATGCTGACGTCTCCAATCAGATTATCCTCGTAGAGGATGTTCTCGCCACACTGTGTAAAAAGATCTACCCTTTGGACGAACTCCTTGCCCGCCCATTGCCTGAAGGAGTGGACCCATTAAAGCTCGAAATTTATCTCTCGGATGAAGATTTTGAGGTAAACCTCATTCATTGGCACGCTGCACATTTTGAAAGGGTATTTTGACTAAAGGGATTTGTGACATATTAACAGTATAATTCGGAAATGTCTAATAGCGTCCTACTCTAAGAAGAACAAGGGAAATAATTACCGTTCAGAACTCCAAAGTGGCTAGTGGCAGCAGAGGAGAATTAGAGAGTATGCCCAGCAATGACACTGCTCTCCACTAAAGTCTATAAAAACAGTGGCACATTTAGCCTCCTCCCTCAGATGTTCAACTTGGACTGCCGAATTGCCTATGATTCTTTCAATGCACCATAAATTTGTATGACTAGCATATTTAATGTTCTTGTTGGTGAGTGACATAATGATAGTGAGTTTAACCTCCTAATGCACCATGACAGTGTTACTCTGTGTAGGAGCCCACTTCATACTCCTGTAAGTTACAGCCAGTAGCTGCCATCAGCAGGCAGCATCAGAGATAATTCAGATCTTGGCTTTTAAGCCACTTAAATGCCAGGGTAAGTGGAACCGTGACCACTAAGCCTTTAGAAAGAAATGTGGTTCCCTTGTACATAATGGCAGCATTGAGGGTGTATGGAGTGGACCCCTGGAAGGAGATAGCAGGCAGGTTTGGAGATCACTCCCATCCCAGTTACTTAACCACTTGGATGTTGGGGTAAGTGGAACTGCGTCATTCAAGCCTTTAAAAAATGGTGTGGCGCCCTCTTACACCACCAAATAGTCTCTTCGTTCCCATGGCTGCTGATGACCTAATGAAGACTCCCAGATCTGCTATGATTGTGCTTTTAATACACCTTACCTGAAGGGTGTAATAGAAGATAGCTGAAATGACTATATACTGCATTATGTAGTATGAGTAATCAAGCCTTCACAGGTTCGAGTGAAAAATGTAAAGATTAAAAGTAAAAAAAAAAATTCCATTTATAATAAAAATGAACTGCAAAAGGATTACCTGAAAGTCCAAATTAATACAATGTTTATCCCACCCAGTACACACTGTAAAAAGAGAAAACAAAAATACCAGAATTCTGTTTTTGTGGGTTTTTTTGTTTTTTGTCGGAGGGGAAGAGATGGAATCATTCTCCTCCGACTGAAAATAGAGAAAAAAGTTACCAGAATTTTTCATGTGTTCTTAATTGGTATCAATAAAACTAGATCCTTGCAAAAAAAAACTACAAATTCTTTTTAAGTTTAAAACATAACCAACTATATAAATCTGATATTGCTAGAATCGCATTGACCCACAGAATGAAGTTGTCTTTAATTTCACACAATGCTCTCAATATACACACCCTCCGAAAAAAAAAACAGAATTCTCCCTCTCCTTACCCCACCATTCCATCCCACAAATAGTCAGTTTATTGGTTCCCCAATACATGAAAGGTGCAATAAATGATCCACTAACATTACTCTCCTGCAAACATCGGGTGCTTATACAGCTGTGTTCATAGAAAAAAGTTATGGGTCTTAGAATGAAAAATCAAAAATAGAACAGACTTTAAGAAGTCAATGCAGACGCCCAATTACAACAGAATCTATAATACTTTCTGAGCTGTTTACCGGTGCCCTAGTCTATTTGATTTGCTTTATAGTGCAAGAAAGACCAGGTTCCTACATAACCTCATTTTCCTGGATAAGAGATGTAATGGTGAGACTGTTTTCTTGTGGGCAAGTATGTGATTCCAAGAGACACGCCAGGAAGCATAGGTGTAATAAGCACCTGACTAGAGACGGGAAATCCTGTCCTTGGCACTAGTCAAGTGCCCATTCCCGCTATCCTCGGTCCATTCACACCCTGCATGTGTTTGCAGTTGATCCGGTTTATTTTGCCTACACTGTGTACACAGAGTAAACCACACAGAGTCGGGAACCCACCGTTAAACAGAGACTCTCACGCTTGCTTGTTGTTGCACACGGTTGCACTCCTGCACGTACACACAGTTTGGGGGTCGCATTTTAAGCTCTAGAACAGTGATAAATATCTGACTTTTTTGCAGATTGCATTGGAAATGTCTAGAGAAGAATACAGCACGCTGCCATCATGGAAACAAGTCAACGTCAAAAAGGCTAAAGGACTCTTCTAAAGAGAGAAATCACATCGTCTTGACCTTCCCTCACGGTTTGCTGGGTCATCTGTGAGCCGCCATTTGTCTTCCAGACGCCTCTTCACTAAGATACTGCTGAATTTTGCACTCGCCGTCATTACCTTTTGTGCACAATTCAATGCACTGTCTTACAATCCTCTGTACGGCCGTTGTGGATAGGGCAGTGAAATGAAGGACGTTGCGGATACCAGTGTGAGATGTGATGACGGTGATTGCTGCGCTGCCTCTTGACTCCTGTCCCATTGTAAATGTACTGAAAGAGCCATTCAGAAGACAAGTTTCTCCAAGGATCCCCCCAAGTATCTACCGTGCACTTAAGCTCAATGCAAACGTATTCCGGGGCTGCAAACGTCAGCGTTTGTATTCGGTTCTTTCTTGTAAATGTTTTGTTTGTCAGATCCAATAGAATGTATTTATATCAACACTGTGTATTTAACTATGCAATATAATCACTGTGTAAGATTTGTGTGTTATTACACAAACCATGAGCTACAATGCCAATACTGTGCTAACTGCGGATAACCTCGCGTTGTCTGTATACCATATGCATTTGTGACATATATTTTTTTTTTTTCTCTTTGCATGTGGTGTAAGTTGTGAGGTGGTCACACGCGTGGGTTCGCTTCTCCCCACAGTGCCCATTAGGGGTATGCATACGAAAAGGCTGAGCTAGCTGTCCCTATCTACGATTATGCATCAGTGTGGGGGGGCGTCCTGTGTCTTCGCCGCCCTCAGAATCACTGCTAGAGTTATTCACAGATCTTGTTTGTAGTTCCCCCCCACCCCTCATGCTTATATGTCAGACTAATGGGGCTCGTAACAACTGTATAGTGCCTTGTATTTGTGTACAGTTTATATACAGGAAAAATGTAGTCTGCATTTTGGAAGCAGTTATAAAAAGCATCTGATATTTGTACTTTATAATAGAAGACATCTCAGTTTCTAATACCTGATGTAAACTTTAAACATGTATTTTGTGATATAAGATCCCAAATTAAAAAAGAAAAAAAAAAAAAAAGCTTCACATAACGTTGTTGTGTGAAAGTTATTAATTGCAAAAATCGATGTTACAAGAAGCTATGCACAGTTGTAAGTGCGCCCTGGGGGCAGGTGTGTGGCATGATGGTGAAGTGGACCTTACCGGTGGTGTGTAGTGCAACCGGCAAGGAAGGGCCACATACACAACAGCAGGTTGGGGTCTTGGCACACTTTACTCACAGCTTAGGACTTCCAGTTACTGTTTATCACACTTCTTCTATATATACAGTATGTCACGTTACTTAATGTGGAGGGATATTGTCTCTCACTACACTTCATTACATGTGACTGTCCCATCTGCAGCACTTGCGTTACAGCCAAGCAGGAGTAGTTACGACTTGCCCCTAACCCTCCAACTGGCTGTCGGACTGCGTCTTTCCTTGTCTGATCTCCACTGCTCTCTCTATATCTGTATTTATCTCGGTGAGTACTTCCCCCTTGGTTTAGGGTTTGTGTGAATGGCCTTGACTGCCTCTCTCCCACCGCCGGCTAATCGGCAGACGACCCCTTTTGCTACAATAACCTGGTGACTTAGTCTTCCAACAGCAACTAACTTCTAACTAAAGCAGGCTGTAATATGCCTACAGCCGACTCTACGCGGGTCCCCATTTGTACACACTGATTGGTTGCAGGCAGTGTCGGACTGGGGTGCTTGGGGCCCACCCTACAGCTCTTTCTGCCTTTCTGTCTCTGGCAAGGATGTTTATTCAGTGTAAAAGACATCTCGGGTCTGTCATGCTCAGCTCACCTGGGGACTCCCTGTAGTCCATTCCGAGCCTGGTTGCAGGCTGCCTGTGATACCTAAAGCACCAGCACCCCCAGAGAAATGTTCAATGTCTGCAAAATTACTATATATATTGCATCTCTGGAATCCTAAAATACACATGGATATTACATTTTTACATAACTATATGGCTATGTTCACGCGGCTTAACTGCGGGCCGTAATTACGCCCCGCAAATACGCCATAGGGGCGGGAGCGGGGGGCCGGCACCTCACCGGCCCATAGACTATTATTACTAGCGGCGCGTATGCGCCGCTGGTAATTCACATGTCCCTTATCTCCCCCCGCGGCGTATTCACCGAGCAGGGAGAGGAGACGTAATCCATAGTTCTCTATGAGAACTGTGGATTACCGTAATGACTGGGACGTTTTCAGCCCGTACTTTGCGCACTTCAGCGCGTAATTAGGTACCGAAATGCGGGCCAGGTTAAGCCGTGTGAACATGGCCTATATGTATCTGTGTGTGTATATATTTAATTCCAACAAGATATGTAGTGTTTTATGTTTTTTTAATAAAGCACTAAATGCATTTGTTGGAGGCTTCTATAATCACTTGGTTTGTAATGTGAAAAATGCTACAAAGAACACATTAGTATTAAACAGAGTCAGATTTTCATCACCATGTAAAAGCCTATTGAAATTCACAGGAGCCAAGATGTCGAGCTCAGATCATGCGATAACCAAATGCAGCAAAATGTCTTGTGAATCCAGTTTCCAGGTACATTCAGATGATGCCGGCAAATTGCATTCTTTTCTGTGGTGATTTTCTGAGGCGCTGCTAAATGAAGATGTCATTTTCCTGATTAGGATTATTACATACTTTAAATTCTAGTTACACCCCTGGACGGAGTGTGTATACATTATAGGGCCCAGAGCAAAATAAGATGGGGCCCCGCCACCTAATGATATAAATAATACCGCCCTATATGAAGGACCCCACATAGCAGAGCAGGAAGTCACCAACTACTTGTTCCCTGCAAAAAGGAGCAATGTTCTTGTATCTGAGTGGGGCCCCCTCAACCTCTGGGCCCCTTAGCAGTTGCTATAGTTATGCCCATGATTGTCACTTTATTATACTTGAGAGCTCTGTATCTATGTGATACCATTTGGCAATGAATCTGCTACTACCTTGTTGTATATTGCAGTAGGTCTCTTGGCAGAGTCCTCTTGGGATCCTTCCTCTTGGCCAGTATGTGGGCCCATAGTGGTGGCATTGATGATATTGTGACCTTCCCTGGAGGCGCATACATCATCAGTCCTAGGAAATTTACAGGCTACATTCCACGTTTCATTAATATTGGTTCAGTAAAGAAAATGGCTATCTCCTAGGTTAGTGGGTGATCTCCTCATACATGACAGACTTAATGGATTTCATTGATTCTTTGCTCAGCTAATACACGGTTTCTGATGAGTTTACAATATATGTCTCCACTGCAGTGACAATTACTGTCATTTGATGTTACTTGCTTACATCAATTTTGGTTTCATTTTGGCCCAGAGTAATTAAAGTTATGCATCATCACCCACCCCCCACCCCCCTCTCCCTCTGGAACAGCTTTATATATTTTAATTTCCAGGATTTTACTCCAGGATAGCATCTCTTGGAAAACCTTCAAACATGTTACCTACTATAGAGGTTAAACTTACCGGACTGTAGTTTCCAGGATCACTTTTTGACCCGTTTTTGAATATTGGCACCACATTTGCTATGCGCCAATCCTTTAGGACATACCCTGTTATTATACAGTCCATAAATAGACAGGCCCCTATTCTTAATATCACATTACTTATTTCCCTTAGAACATGGGGGTGTATACCATCAGGGCCTGGTGATTTGTCAATGTCAATATTCTTAGGGTGCAGCTGCACCACTTCTTAGGTTAGACCAGAAACATTTAAGGTGGAGTTTACAGCATCCCTCTGCTCATCAGTCAGAAGGACATCTTCCTCTGTAAATACAGTGGAGAAAAAATTGTTCAGTAGGTTTGCTTTCTCTTCATCGCCCTCTACAACACTTCCCTCACTACTTTTCAGAGGTCATTTTCAGTTTTAATCTGGTTAATTTTTATATATAAAAAGATATTTTGGAGTTAGTTTTGCTCTTTAGCAATGCACCTTCCTGTCTACAGCTCTTTATCGTTAATTTACATATTTAATTTTTTTTCCTTATAGTTTTTTAATGCTTCTTCACCACCCTCCTGTTTAAGTAGCTTAACTGCTTTCTTTTTTTTTTTTTATTTTTTTTTTATGCGTGCTAGGAGTAATCCTACAGTATAAACTCTACAACAAGGAGCAACACGTTTCCGTGTCTGCTATGGTACCAAGGAAGGCTGTGGATCAAGTATGTTTCTCTTCTCTAAACTGTAAATTCTTGGTGTACTCATTATGCAATTTTATGAATTGGTGCTCTGCTTTGTTTGGGTGACACATGGATATATAGCACTATCAAGTGTTCACCTCTGACTGGAAGCTGAATATTTCTGTACTAATGTTAGGATACAGACTCTCTATGATTCTCTACATTATGCTGCACTTCTATGGCTGTGGGTACGTACAGTTTCTGCGGTGTAAAGCTGTGATATACAGTACAAATAGCGCAGAATAACTTTGCATTGCTCCAGCATGAATGGTCAGAAAACAGTAAAACTGATTGAGGGTCTCAGTGATAACATGATCTCTGTACATGGTGAAACATCTATGTGAACAGAGTACAGAGAGAACCATTTTCTCATGCACACGCCAATGTGAAAACTGCAAAAAAAAACTGGAAGGGTGGATGTTCGGGCCTTGGGATACTAAATCTCCGTGTTCCCCAACCTGTGGCTCTCCAGCCGTTCTAAAGGCAACTCCCTTCATGCCCTGGCAGCTGTATGCATCATAGGAGCTGTAGTTTTGCAGTAGCTGTATAGCTGCAGGTTGGGACAGACTGCAGCAGCACGAGGAGCTCCTCATAGCAGGTCATTGCTGCAGATAGATACGGTTCTGCTGTTGACCAGTAGATGGCGTTTTAGCCTTGCTTGTGATGGTATGAGGCTACGTATTTAGCTGGGTCACTCATGTCTCACGAAAAGTTTGGTTATCCAGTTGAAAAAAGTTTTATTGTTGTTCAGTGAGAAAAACAAAGTAGCAATCTTGCAGATACAAAACCTCTTAATGACTAATAATGTTAAATAGCAAGACTACTCGGGCTCTTCATCAGGCATGATATAACAAGGTATCTGAAGAAACGCACATCTACTGTATATACACATTATTGTGATAACAAGTTCATTGCCTTCAGAAACACAAAAGGACCGATTCCTACAACTTAAGAAGCTGCAAAACCTGTGCTTACATAATGACCAAGGTCTTAGCATTATAATACATGACATCACACCACGCAATGCCTCTAACCACCCATAGGGTGCGTCCCCTCCCCACGGCACAGGACAAATACCGGTTGGAAGAATGAACAAGTACAATGTTTTTCGGGCCGCCGGCGGTTTTAAAAAAAAAAAACACCGCGCCAAAACCCTGTGCAGTCGGGACTGCTGCACAGGCTTCCATAGTGGCCCGTGTAAAAGTTTGCGGCCGGTTTTTCAGCCAGTTTGCAAAACTACAAAGCGTCTGAAAAACCGTCCGCAAACCGGTGCCGTGGGGACATGGCCATAGCAGGGTGGCCGCTTAAGTTGGGACACCCTGCTGAAGTCTTATAGGCAGCCTTTACGACTAATTGGCAGGGCAGGAAGCTTATGGCTCCACCATGCTCTGTTGGCACGTGCTATGAACACATAATTAAATAATCAGTGCCGACCTAGGGATCAGGGCATGTGCCCTCTTGAATCCTGGGACATACATTTACCGCCTGTGGAGCCCCTGAGCAACTGCCTAGTGTGCCCAATGGAAAAGATGGCCCAGGTAAGGATTCCCAATACACAGCAGGACTTTAAGATCCCGGGGACATAGATCGACTCTGTAACTAATCTTCGGCGTTCGGCTTAAGGGGTTAAACATCATTTCTTTTTGTTAGCCAATAAATTGTTTTGTATCTACTGTACAAGATTGCTACTTTGTTTTTCTCACTGAAGAACAACAAAACTTTTCACAGTAGACGGATTTATATTCAATGCAGAAATTAAAGCAATGACAAGGGTTTCCCTGGACAATCTTGGTTTACAGAAAAGCATCGGTACCTAAGTTCTAAATGTTGTCTTCTGCTAGCACACATCAGCAGAGCCGTACTCCTGTGCTGTTTGATGACGCACGGTCACTGACAAACCCACCATCCCTCTCCTGTCTTTGTAGCATCAACACAAATAATCTACATTATAGGTTCCTGATTGTTACATTATTTAGGGAACCTGATACGTTTTGATTATGATCTAGAGCAGCTGCCCACCGCCCTGTTGCCAGAACTGCAAAAAAAATCCCAGTAGCATGTATCTAAGTGCAGCATCTCCTGTAGGAAACGTGACCGCATAAGGATAACATTTCCCATTACTCATAGGCTGTTGCAGTCTCTAGGGAGGGTAATATTCTGCCACAATAAGGTGTTTGCACAGTTCACTGGTCATCCTGTTTCACCCTCCTTACATGGCCTGAGGCTCCTTAGACTGTATATGATTGTATTACAGTTCTGTACAGGAGCCATATATTTAGTGTCAAGGATAGGGTCAGATCCCATCCTGTTAGATCAGGAAAGCATCTCCCAAAACATCTCAGCAAGTTAACCGGCCTTTGAGCATAAAAAACACGAGCGATCCATTTCTGTAAATTGTTATAAAATCTCTACAGCCGTTCCACAGTTAAAGCAATATCGTACAAATCTGGGTAACAGCCCATATGCAACTGCAGGGATAATAATCATCAGAATGGATCCAACCCTTCTTAAATGTAACTTTAGATATATACAGACACAAAAATAGATACCAGTATAAACCATAAAAAAATAATAGCAACACTTACCACCCCTGACGGTAAAAACAGCAAAGTGGCCAAATATCCAATGATTGCTTCATGCACATAACATAGGCTGGGGAGAATAGAAGGGGTCAAAAGGGGGTTCTGACCCCTATCCTTGTCCCTATTCTCACATTCAGCACAGTAACCGCCCCGAAAAGGGCAACCCCGCAATATGATCCTATAAAGTCCTTAAAATGGAACAATACGTTATATAGAAGCCAAAGTACCTCAGTATTTAAAGAGGTGGTCTCACTACATTGATTCATCTCACCTCAGTCCTGTTTTTTCTTAGTTTCACTTTGAATTCAGGGGTGTGTTTACTGGCTACTACTAGGCTACAGTAGAAGCCTGGTCTGTAGCTATAGCAACCAGTGCTGGCAGCCTATCAGGAGAGATCAAACAGGTCTGTAGTTTTAGAGGGGATATCTCAGAATAGGTAGGACACTGTTAATTGACACATATTACAAAGTGACTTGTTTTTGCAAGATCTTGAACATAAAAAGCAATCCTTGTAGTGAGACAACCCCTTTAATATGACTCAAAGGATCAGATGCGTTTCATCCTAATAGATGGAATCCTCAGTATGTACAGGCAGGGCCGGGACAAAGCATTTTGGTGCCCTAGGCGAGTACAGCCAATGGCGCCCCCCCCCCCCCTCGCGCTCCCCAAAAAATTGCACCCCCCCCCACACTAATTCCTCTCACCCCTGCGCCAGGTCCTGTCACTAATTTTCTGCACATTCCACATAGATCCTGTCCATCCCCTCAGCAGTCACTGCACAATGAAAATCAGCCCTGACAAATTTGCTTTTTCAAAATCGCTCCCCTCCATATGACTGTGTAATACCCCTAAATGTCACTGAATAATCCAGCGATACATGGAGCAAATCTACCGGACGAATGATTGTTACTAAAAAACACTCCTACAAAACCAAGACCCAAAACTATTACTACTTAAGGCTCAAATAATCCTGCCAGACCCTGACCAAACGCGACCCCCACATGTGCCTATCAGCTGTACACAGGCTCTGATTACATATACCACCGCCATACAGTGACCATATAGTGGTAGATACTAGTTGTATGTAGTCGCTCAGCAGAAATATAAGTGATTACACTGCAGTTACATTTAGTGACTCACAGGAGACATCATTTCTGATCAGTGTCGTTCACTTTCCCTTTTCTTCTCCATCCGGTTCACACCTTCATGCTGATTGCTCCCGGCAAATACTCGTCCCTGCAGATTTGGACAGAAATATCTTAGAATCCTCACATTTCCAGCAACTCCTTAATTATAGGTATATACAGTTAGGGCCAGAAATATTTGGACAGTGACACAAGTTTTGTTATTTTAGCTGTTTTCAAAAACCTGTTCAGAACTAGAATTATATATATAATATGGGCTGAAAGTGCACACTCCCAGCTGCCATATGAGAGTTTCCACATCCAAATTGGAGAAAGGGTTTCGGAATCATAGCTATGTAATGCATTGCCTCCTCTTTTTTTTAAGGGACCAAAAGTAATTGGACAATGGACTCTAAGGGGTGCAATTAACTCTGAAGGCGTCTCCCTTGTTAACCTGTAATCAATGAAGTAGTTAAAAGGTGTGGGGTTGATTCCAGGTGTGTGGTTTTGCATTTGGAAGCTGTTGCTGTGACCAGACAACATGCGGTCAAAGGAACTCTCAATTGATGTGAAGCAGACCATCCTGAGGCTGAAAAAAAGAACAAATCCATCAGAGAGATAGCAGACATGCTTGGAGTAGCAAAATCAACAGTCGGGTACATTCTGAGAAAAAAGGAATTGACTGGTGAGCTTGGGAACTCCAAAAGGCCTGGGCGTCCACGGATGACAACAGTGGTGGATGATCGCCGCATACTTTCTTTGGTGAAGAAGAACCCGTTCACAACATCAACTGAAGTCCAGAACACTCTCAGTGAAGTAGGTGTATCTGTCTCTAAGTCAACAGTAAAGAGAAGACTCCATGAAAATAAATACAAAGGGTTCACATCTAGATGCAAACCATTCATCAATGCCAAAAATAGACAGGCCAGAGTTAAATTTGCCGAACACCACCTCAAGAAGCCAGCTCAGTTCTGGAAAAGTATTCTATGGACGATGAGACAAAGATCAACCTGTACCAGAATGATGGAAGAAAAAAGTTTGGAGAAGAAAGGGAACGGCACATGATCCAAGGCACACCACATCCTCAGTAAAACATGGTGGAGGCAACGTGATGGCATGGGGCATGCATGGCTTTAAATGGCACTGGGTCACTTGTGTTTATTGATGACATAACAGCAGACAAGAGTAGCGGATGAATTCTGAAGTGTACCGGGATAAAACTTTCAGCCCAGATTCAGCCAAATGCTGCAAAGTTGATCGACGGCGCTTCATAGTACAACAGCGATACACCCAGGAGTTCATGAGTGCCAAAAAGTGGAACATTCTGCAATGGCCAAGTCAATCACTAGATCTCAACCCATTTGAGCATGCATTTCACTTCTCAAATCCAGACTTAAGACGGAAAGACCCACAAACAAGCAAACTAAGGCTGCGTGCTGTAAAGGCCTGGCAAAGCATTAAGAAGGAGGAAACCCAGCGTTGGTGATGCCCAAATGGGTTAAAGACTTAAGGCGTGATTGCCTCCAAAGGATTCGCCACAAAATATTGAAACTAAAAATATTTTTGGGTTTGGGGTTATGTTTATTTGTCCATTACTTTTGAGCTCCTAAAATGGGGAGTGTTTGTAAAGAAATGTGTACAATTCCTACATTTTCGATCAGATATTTTTGTTTAACCCATCAAATTAAACGTTACAATCTGCACTTGAATTCTGTTGTAGAGGTTTCATTTCAAATCCAATGTGGTGGCATGCAGAGCCCAACTCGCAAAACTTGTGTCACTGTCCAAATATTTCTGGCCCTAACTGTAAGTCCCTCGGTTAGACAGGTATATAGATATGCCCTCTCAGTCAGGCATGTGTGTGTGTGTGTGTATATATATATATAATATGATGTGTGTGTGTGTATATATTTATATATATATATATATATATATATGTATGTGTATGTATGTCTCCTCAGTCAGGCAGGTATATATTGCCCCCTTAGACAGGCAGGTATATAAATATGGGGGCACTCAGGCAGGTATACAGGGGCACACAGGCAGGTATATAGAGATAGGGGCTCAGGCAAGTGTATATAGGGGCACACAGACAGGCACTAGAGATAGGGACTCAGGCAGGCGTATAGATATAGGGGCTCAGGCAGGCATATATAGGGACTCAGGCAGGTATATAGAGATAGGGGCTCAGGCAGGCGTATATAGGGGCACTCTCAGGCAGGCATCTGTATATAGGGACTCAGGCAGGCAGGCATCTGTATATAGGGGCTCAGGTAGGCAGGGAAAAATAACATTAATACTTACCTGCTTCCCGGCTGCGCGCTCCTCTTCTGTCCTCTTCAGCCGCGCGCTCCTCCGGCAGCTCCTCGGGCGCACAGCCTGTGTCGTGCTGTGCGCCCGAGGAGAGGCAGCGTCGCGATGACATCACTTCATCGCGACGCTACCAGCTGAGCCGCACGGGACCGCGGCGGGTCCTCAGCGCTAAGAGGACCCAGCGGCCCCGCTGTGTCGGTCAGAACTGTCAGCAGGGGGAGCGATCGCTCTCTGCTCCGCAGAAGCCCGCAGCTGCATGTGCGTCCGGCGGACGCACCTGCAGCTGAAGGGCCAGTCGGTGCTCTAGGCCCACGGCAGCGGCCTGGAGCCCTGGAGGCTCGGGGACCCTGCCTGCGCCCCTTAGGGACAGGCAGCGGTAGGCGCCCTAGGCGATCGCCTACCTCTGCCTACCCGTCATCCCAGCCCTGTGTACAGGTCCACAGAAAATAGCCTGTCTGACTGTGGAGCACCAATGACAGCATCGTAGGGAGGGCGCTAATATACAGGTTATAGCATGAGCACAGTCCAGCTGGTCAGCTATGAATAGACTGGTGTGTCCAAGTGTGTATTTTTTTGATCAAGCCAGAGCTCTATTACCTATAAAGAATTCATATTTAGGTTAAATACAACTAAGTTATAGGTACACTTGTCTGACCTGACTGCTGCCACACACATCTCGTTAGGTAATATATACATTTCCAGAAAAAGTAACAGATTAAAGAAGAGTACAATGCTGTTCTCACATGTAGAATATACATGATAGAAGAAACATCTCAGATATCTGTGGATATATAAGACTTGACCTGCAATGGAATAATGACATATCTGATAGACACACACCATTCTTATTTTCTGTGCGGAGATACAGCATCTTACAAAAGGGAGCACACCCCTCATATTTTGTAAATATTGTATTATAGCTTTTCATGGAACAATGAAGATATGACACTTTGATACAATGTAAAGTAGTCAGTGTACAGTTTGTATAACAGTGTAAATAACACAACACACAGCCATCAATGTCTAAACCACTGGCAAAAAAGTGAGTATACCTCTAAGTGAAAATGGACAAATTGTATCCAATTTTCCATTTTCCATCCATGGTGTCTTGTGACTTGTTGGTGTTACAAGGTCTCAGGTGTGAATGGGGAGCAAGTGTGTTAAGTTTGGAATAATTGCTCTCTCACTCTCTCATACTGGTCACTGGAAGTTCAACATGGCACCTCATAGCAAAGAACTGTGTGAGAATCTGAAAAAAGGAATTGTTGCTCTATATAAAGATGGTCTAGGCCAGTGGTCTCCAGCTGTTGGGTAACTACAACTCCCATCATGCCCACTGATATAGATTATATAAATGCATGATGGGAGTTGTAGTTTCCCAACAGCTGGAGAGCTGCTCTTTGCAGACTAATCGCCTAGGTTATAAGAAGATTTCCAAACCCCTAAGACTTAGCTGCAGCACAGTGACCAAGACCATACAGCAATTTAACATGACAGGTTCCACCATGGTCGACCAAAGAATCTGAGTGCACACGCTCAGCATCATATCAAGAGATTGTCTCTTCAAAATAAATATATGAGTGCCGTCAGCATTGCTGCAGAGCTTAAAGGGAAGGGAGGTGAGCCTGTCAGTGCTCAGACCATACGCCACACACTGAATCAAATTGGTCTGCATGGCTGTCATCCTAGAAAGAAGCCTCTTCTAAAGATGTTGCACAAAGAAGCCCACAAACAGTTTACTGAAGAAAAGCAGACTAAGGATATGGATTACTTGAACCATATCCTGTGGTCTGATGAGATCAAGATAAACTTATTTGATTTAGATGGTGTCAAGCGTGTGTGGTGGCAACCAAGTGAAGAGTACAAAGACAAGCGTGTAATGCCTACAGTGAAACACGGTGGTGGGAGTGTCATGGTTTGGGGCTGCATGAGTGCTGCTGGCTGTGGGGAGTTACAGTTCGTTGAGGGAACCATGAATGATCGTGAAGCAAAATATTCAGCACGCATATCTTGGTCAATAAAAAATTTGTCAAAAATTTGCGGGCCACTTATAACAACTTGGTGCTATCAACTGGGCGCTGGTTCTGCCGAGATATATTATTTCGGCACAGCTGCACTTATTCGACTGCCCTAATATCTTCTATCCTCCCAGATAGTTTGACTTTATTCTCTGTGGCTTGGGACTGTACATCCGTGCATAGCATTTTTCTCAAGATTGGTTACATGAGGCTGGCTTTCCATTTTATCTCTTCTAACCATGAATGATAACATGTACTGTGACATACTGAAGCAGAGCATGATCCCCTTCCTCCAGAAACTGGGCCGTAGGGCAATATTCTAACATAACAACCCCAAACACTCATCCAAGATGACCACTGCTTTGCTAAAGAACATGAGGTGCTGGACTGGCCAAGCATGTCTCCAGACCTAAACCCTATTGAGCATCTGTGGGGCATCCTGAAACGAAAGGTGGAGGAGTGCAAGGTCTCTAACTTCCACCAGCTCCGTGATGTCGTCATGGAGGAGGGAAGAGGATTCCAGTGGCTGCAACCTGTGAAGCTCTAGTGACCTCCATGCCCAAGAGAGTTAAAGCAGTGCTGGAAAATAATGGAGGCCACACAAAATATTGACACTTTGGGCACAATTTGTCCATTTTCAGTTAGGAGTGTACTCACTTTTGTTGCCAGCCATTTAGACATTGGTGGCTGTGTGTTGAGTTATTTTGCTGGCACACCGAATTTACACTGATACAATGTAAAGTAGTCCGGGTACAACTTGTATAACAAAGTGTCATATCCTCAGTGTTGTCCCGTGAAAAGATATAATACAATATTTACAAACATATCAGGGGTGTACTGACTTTTGTAAGATACTGTATATGTATATTTAGATGTATTCTGCAGAATCTTCAGTATTTGATAAACCTCCAGACATTTCTCAGATAAGATCCCGTCCTTCTCATTCTTGCAGTCATCATACTTAAAGAACATATGAAGTGTAACAAATGCAAGAGAGCGGCTACCAGACTCCTCATCTCCATTATGCGTAATGAATCCCTTCCCTGCGAATACTTTGCCTGATTATATTATAAAAATGACTGATACGAGACCGAGGACTGTGCCGGCTCTGACTTCTTCGCACAAAGTTTCTGCAGCCTGTCACTAGGGCCCATACTGATAGATTTATCTTCCCAACAGACAATAAATTCATTGGTTTGAATATTATCTATTCCAAATAAATTATGAGAAGATAACCAGAACTATCCAGTGTGAGGCCTTGAATTGTCCTATTCTGCTGACATCTTAGGAAGATGGGTCTTGGTCGTATTCATTCAGGGCAAATGCAGGATTCTAGGATTTTTAAAGTGGAGCTTCCAATGTATTAGTACTAACAACTGGAATGGTAATGGCTGCAATGGTATTGCTCAGGCTTATTTCTACATAAATGACATCACACATGTTAGTTACGGTGATTCCTGGGTTACTGGTATTATTCCTGGCCTAATGCTAATAGTCTGCAGTGGAGTTTCTCCGCCATTGCAAACCATGTAATCCCGAGTGATAAGAGCTTCCAGCCAAGTACTCCCAAGGAAACCATCAGTAATAAGTGTTATCAAAATAAGGGCTTGTTCACACGGAGTTTACAGTCCGTGTTACAAGCGCTTTTTGGATCCGTCTTGGGCTCCGCTCTGTCCCCAAGACGGATATAACAATTAGCGGTGAGATTATCACTGCTGTCTATGACGAACACGCAATTAACATTGCTGATACCAGTTCCACAACGATGGGATGACTGAACCTCAGCCGAGCGGTTTTCCATACACAATTCTTGCTTTTTCGCATGTGCATGACACAGTGACAATAGAACCTATATGGAAATAGATCTCTGTGTTCACACCTGTGGAAGGACCAGGTCCAGATTTGATAAGAATATAGATAACACATCATTTTTACCGAAGATTGAACGCCATAAAAGCAAAGCACCCACAAACATGGCGCAAGTACTTTTTTTTCATATTTTGCCCCACTTACAACTTTTTTGCAGTTTCCCAGTATATTCTATGGTAATATGAATAACCCCATTAGAAAGTGCATCTTATCCCGCAAAATAAAAGCCCACATTTATCTATATAGGTGGGAAAATAAAAAAATGTTATGGCTATGGGAAGGCGAGGAGGAAAAAACGAGCTCTATGGGTCTGACTTGTTTTGCTAGCACATCCCACAGATGCTTGATTGGATTTTTGAGGCCAAGTCAACAGCTTGGACTATTTGCCATGTTCCTCAAACCACTGCTGGTCAATTTTTGCAGTTAAGTAGGAGAATTATCCTGCTGCCACTACAGAATAGCACTGCAGGGTTGTACTTGATCTGCAACAATGCATAGGTACCGTGTTTCCCCGAAAGTAAGACAGTGTCATACATTCTTTTTACCCCCAAAAGTCCCACTATGTCTTATTTTCGGGGTATGTCTTATATTGGCAGGTATATGGCCCCATACGCAGGTAATAGGCAGGTATATGTCCCCCATAAGCAGATTATAGGCAGGTATATGGCCCCATAGGCAGGTATAGGGCAGGCTGTAGGCAGGTATAGGGCAGGCAGCTGTAGGCAGGTATAGGCAGGTATAGGGCAGGTATAGGCAGCTGTAGGCAGGTATAGGGCAGGTATGGGCAGGTATAGGGCCGGCTGTAGGCAGGTATAGGGCAGGTATAGGCAGCTGTAAGCAGGTATAGGCAGGCTGTAGGCAATAATATCAAAATTAAAAAAAAAACAATCACTTACCTGGATCCCACTGCTCCGTCTCCGACTCCGGAGGAGTCACATATAGGTGAAGGAATCGCGGACGGTGCCCGGACCACCGCAGCACCCAGACACTGTGCGCTCACTCGGCCTTCAGTTATATGCGCTCCCTGAGGAGCCGCATATAGCTGAAGCGTCCCTGTCGGCGCCTGGGCCATCGCAGCGCCCGAGCGCAGACACATACAGTTTACTACGTCTTACTTTCGGGGTATGTCTTACATTAGTCAACCTCCCTAAACTCCCCGCTACGTCTTACTTTCGGGGGTGTCTTACTATCGGGGAAACACGGTAAGTGATGCATGCCAAAGTTGTATCCACATGAATGCCAGGACCCAAGGCTTCCCAGCAAAACATTGCCCAGGGTGTCACTCTACCTCTGTAACTATGTAAGACAGTAATTGCTACTGTTTACTCTAAGGCTATGTTCACACGGCTTAACTGCGGGACGTAATTACGCCCCGCAATTACGCCGTGTGGCCGGGGCGGGAGCGGGGGAGTGAGCGGGGGGCGGATTCGCCGAGCAGGGAGAGGAGACATAATCCATAATTCTCTATGAGAACTGTGGATTACCGGAATGACTCTGACGTTTTCAGCCCGTAATTTGCGCACTCCGGCACGTAATTACAGACTGAAATACGTCCCAGTCATTGCCGTGTGAACTCAGAAGCTTCCCTGATCCTGACAGCATGAGATTTATCTAATTAGCAGAGGTCTGAATACATGGAGCTCATATACTAATTACAGACAGCTTGACCAGGAAGTGACAGAGCCAAGCAGTATTATTTCATTCATGCATCCTATGAAATTATGAGATGAGACAACCCCTTTAATATATATGCTTTCTTTGCTTAGTACATTCTGGTGCCAACTCTTTTCCTGGTAAGTGACGCATACTTACCTGGCCACCTTCTTCTAATACCCCATTGTAGACACTTTCAGTGGTGGACAGTGGTCAGCATGGGCCAGTCTGTGGCTACACAGCAAGATGTGGTGCAATGTGTGCTTTGATACCTTTCTATCACAGCAACTGTGACAGCAATTTGTGCTACAATAGTTTCCTGTGGGATTGTACCCAGTGGACTGACCTTCACTCCATGTATTTCCTTGGACCACTGCCTGCTATCTCGGAGATGATCTGTCATGTGGCCAGCACAATTTGTAACTTGTCAGAGCTGTTTAGACCCTTACACTTGCCCAACTTTGCAGTAACGACTTTCTGTTTTCAAGAACTGACCATTCACTTGTTGCTTAAAGGGGTTGTCTCACAACAAATATTGCTTTTTATGTTAAAGATCTTGCAAAAACAAGTCACTTTGTAATATATGTCCATTAACAGTGTCCTACCTATTCCTAGATATCCTCTCTTGTATGGGCTGCATCAGCTTCTCAGGTCGCTATAGCTACAGACTTGTTTACTCTCTCCTGATAGGCTGCGAGCACTGGTTGCTATAGCTACAGACCTAGCTTCTTCTGCAACCTAGCAGAAGCCAGTAAACACGCCCCTGAACTCAATATGAAACCAAGATACTAGGACTGAGGTGAGATGATTCAATATAGTGAGACAACCCCTTTAACATATCGCTCCCCTGTATATGTATGTCAAGACACATTATTATAACCCCTCCCTGCTTCCAACATCATCATCGTGTAGTTCATGAAAGACATCATGTGTGGTGAGCTGGCGTGGTGGGTATATAAGGTGTGTGATAGGCTGACTAATACAACAGTTCAGTGAACTCTACTGTGTTTGGGGTTTTGAAGCAGACAGATGTGACTGCACCTCTGCTAACAAAAGTGTCAAAGAAGATTACATTTTAATTTTATGTCAATATTGGAATTGGACCTCTACAGATTGGAAGTGAGAACAAACAACCTGCAACTATTGCTGGAAGAATACAAGTTGGAGGTGGCAACTCTATGGTCTTGGGAAAGTTTTCCCTGCATTTTTTTGCCCACTTCTCTATGTGAAAAGCAATCTCACCTGATTTAGGTATGAATTGTTCTCTGCAGATGATATACACCCGTACATGCTGATTGTCTTCTCGGGGCTAATGGGATCTTCCAGCAAGATGAAAATGTCACATGGCTATAAAAGTCCGGTGCTGGTTGGAAGAGTATGACCAAGACTTCCAAGTACTACTCTGCCCCCTAATTCTTCAACCTAAACCAAGCTAAGCGTCTATAGGACTACTTTGTTGGTGAGGGTTGCTCTATGGATCGCTCCTCCAAACACCATCCAGCAGCTGTGGGATGCAGTCAGAGATACCGGTGACTACCTACCAGGACCTTTTGAGTCGCTCCCAGCCTGTCTAGCTGTTGTCAGTACTGCACATGGTGGTTACTCTGGATATTAGCTGGTGGTCATAATAATGTGACCTATATACATGTGAGTAGTTCAGCACACTGGTTAGATGATGTGGTGCACATGGAGAGGATATGACAATACCAATAGACCATATATAAGAAAATCCACAAAACTCTGATTTTGCTTAAGGTTATTTGTATTGAGTTCATATAGAACAATTTTTCTCAGAACATGCATTACATAGATTGAAACATAGATGAGATGCTCACACTGTGCGCAATGTTTCCGTCATCAAGTAACCTTAATCGTGCAGGTCCCATGAAGGTACAAAGAGCAAGCATAAAGAAATGCCTGTAGGTAGATGCTGAAATAGGTGTCAGTGGGGAAGCGTACTGCTTTGTGGCCTTTGCAGCAGCAGTAATTGGAGTCAGGGGTGCCAATAGGGCAGTACAGGCAGTACTTCTGTCAGGTACCCTAATCAAAAAGGGGCCCAGTGATATGTTAAAAAATAGGAACTATTAATGAGTGGGGGCCCCATTTGATTTGACTGTATGGGGCCCTGAAACGGTTAATAGATGACCGATGGCAGCCCTGATTGGGGTCTGTCGGGTCCGGACCCAAATTACCACTGCTGCCAATGCCACATTGCATATTCTTGTATATGACCCTTTTTGCTGAATACAAATCATATGAGTGCTGTGGATCTTTTAAAGGGGTTGTCTCGCTACAAAGATTAGCTTTCAACATGTAGGGAACACTAAATAAGGACGTTTTCCAAATATATTGCTTTGTTCATTGTTTTTTGTTAAGGAGCTACAAGTGATTTTATCACTTTCTGAGGGCTTTCTAGTTTCCCAAGTGACTGACCTGTGTATTCCTTCTCCCCTGCTGCTGTTTGTTCTATCTGATAGCAGAGAGTGAGGTCATCACACAGGTCCCAAGCACAGAACTGTGGGCAGTGAGAACTTGTGTGTTATCTGATCTTCAGACAAAAGACAGTAATTACTCTACTGTTTACATTCGCTCAGAAGCTTTCCTGTCCGGGTAGAAGGTAATTTAGCTAATCTAGACTAATAAACATAATAAACAGAGAAGTCTAAATTTGCAGGAGCTCATGTGATAATTACAGACAGCTTGACCAGGAAGTAGCAGAGCAAAGCAGCATTAAATTTCATTCATGCATCCTATGAAATTATGAGATGAGAAAACCCTGTAATATATATGAAACATTGTGAAGTTTTTTGGAAAAAAAAATGGCAAAAACTACAGTCTTACTGCGAGGGTGTGAACTCAGCAAAACTAAAACATGCCAATACTTCAATGTGGCGCATTGTATAGACAACATACCCCGGGATTCCCAGCCGGTGAAGAGCTTCATAGTAACTCAGGAGACTGTTTAAATGTCAGGCAGGAACATGGACATTATAAAATTTCTCCTAAATGTTCAGGGAGATTCGGTTGTTTATTAGTTTTCCTTTCGTGTAATATTCTGACCCGATCATTTCTCTGCAGACTACCAGCAAGGACCGGGCCTCAGTGGATCACGGAACCAAGATCTGTTTGCTTTGGGAATGCTCTAATATTGGCGCAAGAAATGCCCCAGTTTTTATTCTGTTCTATTCTCCATGAGAGTCTATGCTTTAGCTCCTATGGGTCCAGTCTTGCTTTACCCCATTGCCTGTCTTTGAATGGTGCGGCTATTTTTTAGCACCCTTTTATTATTTCCCAAAATTTTGTCCTGATTATTTTACAGCGCTCTGGCACAGTGGTATGCAGCTCCTGACACATATTCCTTATTTTACTCTTGGGGCCCGTATCTTATAGATAAAACACCAGGTTAAGTAGATCTGCCCCTTTGCTTGTATATGACATGACACAATAGGGTTGTTTTGCAGGGTGTCTGGGACCTACACAACTCATGGCTCATTGCTGTATGCACCTAAAATTGTGCCATTGAAAAACAGACCTCTGTCCTCAAACATGGCTACACTGATGGAAAAAATAAAAAGTTATGCTAAATCTACACTGCACAGAAATACTGCCGCTACCATGCACCGCATAGACAGCAAGGAAAAACCAGCGCCGTAGTCTATAGTTTTGTGATTTGTCGTCAGTTTCCCGTACATTCAATTGTACAGGTCGATTGCAAAAAAACAAAACTGACCGCGGTTTTTCGCAAATAAGTGACAAAAAATTCTGTCCTGCATAGGACAAAATGTCATCAACACAACAGCCGCACCCTTCACCCCCTAAAGCCATGTTCACACGGCTTAACTGCGGGGCGTAATTCCGCCCCGCAATTACGCCGTGTGGCCGGGGGCGGGAGCGGGGGAGTGAGCGGGGGGGCGGCACTTCGCCGGCCCATAGACAATCACTGCTAGCGGCGCGTATACGCCGCTAGAAAGTGACATGTCAATTATCTCCCCGCCCGGCGTATTCGCCGAGCAGGGTGAGGAGACGTAATCCATAGTTCTCTCGGAGAACTGTGCATTACCGTAGTTACTGGGACGGATGCAGCCCGTAATTGGAGCACAAGATGTGCTTTCTAATGGTGTCACTCATATTACCATAGAATGTACCGACAAACTGCAAACCACTAGGGCAAAATTAAAAAAAAATAATACTTGTGCCATGTTTGTGGAAGTCTTGCTTTTACGCCATTTAATCCTCGGTATAAATGATGTGTTATCTGTATTCTACAGCTCGGTACGCATCCATCAACACCAAACATTTAGGGTATGTTCACACGGCTTAATTGCGTACAGTACGCCCCGCAAATACGCTTGGTGTTTGGGAGTCGCATTGATTGGCGCGTACTCCCGCAACGCGGGGGTCGGGGAGTGGGCGGCAGCCCGCCGGCCCCATGGACATACATCACTTATCTCCCCGGGCGTAGAATACGATCGTATTGTACGCCTGGGTAGAGGAGGCGTAATCCATAGTTCTCAATGAGAACTATGGATTACCATAATTATGGGGCGCATTTCGTTCCTGTTAGAGCGCAGTACGTGGTGAAATACGCGGCGAAATGCACCCCAAAATAAGCTGCGTGAACATAGCCTTACAGTTTCCGTTATGTTTTGGTTCCGTAAAAAAAAAATTCCAAACATTTCTATTTTTGAAATTTGTTCCACAGCTCCATTTTCTACGACCAATATCATCTTTGTACTTCCACCTAGAGACTTGAGTGAGACAATGCATTAGGGTGTAGAAAGATGGCGGTTTCCCCATTTCCTGCCTATGGCAGGAAGTAGTAAAACAGGAAACATGATGACAATGAAAGCTTTCACAAGGCTTCCAGCTGCCTTGTTAAGCAATGTCCCGATCGCAGTGAGGAACGGTGTGTGGCACCGTTTCTCATTTATTTAGATGCCACGGCCGTGTTCATTCTGCGCTGCAATCGGCGGTTGTTCACTGCAATTAGCAGCCATTACCCCTTACCGGCACTATGACATACTCATACATCATATGTTAGTAAGGGGTTAAAGGGGTTGTCTCACTACAAGGATTGCTTTTTATGTTAAAGATCTTTCAAAAAACATGTCACTTTGCAATATGTGTCCATTACCAGTGTCCTACCTATTCCTAGATATCCTCTCTTGTATGGGCTGCCAGTGCTCGTCGCTATAGCTACAGACCTGGTGTGCTCAGCAGCTCATCACTGCAGGCCAGTCGAAACCAGTAAACATGCCCCTGAATTCAAAACTGATACTGAGAAAACAGGACTGAGGTGAGAGGAATCAATGTAGAGAAACATCTCCTTTAAACAGGTTTTCTCATTTGGCTGTTTCACAGACCCTGCTCTTCACAGGCAGCTTCAGCCTATCAATACCTGTTTAGGCTGTGGGCAATTTCAGCTCTGCTATTTCTAGCCGAGTCTGTTACAGGGACATTGGTGATGGAGGGGTCTTAACAGCAGGGCAGAAGGTTACAGAGCTCTAAAGAGTTACAGCTTGTCCGTAAAAAAGACAAGACACAGCAGGAAGTGATTGTCAGCCTTGGAAACCTTCTAGAAATAAGAAATAAGAGATAAGAACTGCTCTAACTCTATCAGTACAGCAATATATGATTATGGTTATGATTTTGCCTACATGTTTTAAGCCAGTCAATGTAAAGGGAATACCCGTTTAAGGAATACATTAGCTTGGGCACTGTAAAGACCACCTGCTGATGAAGGTTCTTACCCTTTTTTTCCCTCCGAGTTTCCTCCAAATTCATTAGAAATTGCTTCTCGGTACACAGCAGTGCCAGTCATTTTCCTAACCTGCCGCTGAATACAGGATTTCTCAGTGCTGCCACTGTGCCCTGAATTCTGAGCTCCTAAAACACACAACATGGTTGTGTGACCCAGAAGCGAATCTCTCTATGTATTCCTATAGGAGGTTCAAAGTCAGTCTCATATTAAAACATAGAGGTTCAGACCTCCTGTCAGCATCCAAAGCATAGTGTTTTTCAGCTAATCTGACAGCAAGTCTTGTTACCTAACAGAGACTGTTGCATCAGCCACACATCCTGCATTCAGTTGCAGGTAAGCACAATTACTGGCACTACTATGTACCTAAAATTAAAAGGGTTTTATCATTTGAAGTGTTCGTGCTCTTCAGCTAATTCTATGAGATTGAATTTGAAATCCAGGAGCGAGTCTCTCCTCTCAGCAGGCGTGTCTCTCCTCTCAGAAGGTGTGTCTCTCCTGCCAGGAGGTGTATCTCTTCTCTCAGCAGGCATGTCTCTCCTGCCAGGAGGCATGTCTCTCCTGCCAGGAGGTGTGTCTCTTCTCTCAGCAGGCATGTCTCTCCTGCCAGGAGGTGTGTCTCTCCTGTCAGAAGGCGTGTCTCTCCTGCCAGGAGGCGTATCTCTCCTCACTGAAGAGCTGTGACATCATCATTCTGTGTGGAAGAGGAAGGTTGTCTGGAGAGCATGCAGCCTCATGCAGTGTTCTCTTGTGTCTGCAGAGCCTTCAGGCTCCACAAGCTCCTTGCTGTGCTATATGCACATAGCCTGAACTGATGAAACCTGTGTGGAATGCACACTGCCCCCTCCTCCTCCCCCGCCTCTGTTATCAGGCAGGAGACTGGGTGACTGTGTTATATAGAGGCAACACAGAACATAAGACTGTGTAATATGAGGGGATCTATGAGTTAAACAGTCAGTAATTAGTCAGATCATTCACCTTAGAGCTGGGAGATGAGTATACAGCCAGCAGCCCTCTCACATAGCTGGTTTCACTTTCGGTTTTAACAGCTCAGAGGGGAGTAAACACAGGAATGTGCAGGCAGCCAATCACAGCGCAGGGGGCGTTTCCATGGCGGAATCCGACCGGGGGCGTGTCCCGACTAGCCAATCACAGATAAGAGGATGTGTCCCGACTAGCAGCAGCAGAAATAGAAAACAGATGCACAGAAAAGCTACAAAAGTGCTTATTTTTACTGTCCCCATAATCTGAGACATGTTCTTTGTAGCGAGAAAACCCCTTTAATTTCTAATTAACCTGGGGGGCGGGGGAACTGTAGTGGTCCTTACAGTGTCCAAGAAATTGTGGAGTATGGATCACTTCACCACAGACTAGTGAGTGATGGGAGTTGGATACAGAGCTGTCTCTATATCTATGCTGCCTAAGGCTGTGTCCATACAACAAACATCGGTCAGATTCTTATTGAACAGTAACATTCAGTTTTAGTTTTCCACCATCCCATTTAATTGAATGGTACAAAAACGTGCCATTTTCTGAGTGAAATATGGCGGAAGAATTAACATGTTCCAAGTTTTTTGCAAAACCGTCGGTTTTGAAATCCACCCGAATTCTGAGCCATGTAGACTACAGCTCGGATTTTCTATTGAGGTTTATGGGGATGGTTTACATTCGATTTTTCATGTTTTTCAAAATCCACATCAAAAAACGACTGTAAATCCTTGCCACGTAGAACTTCCCTAATGCTTTGTTCACATCTATAGTCTACAGTACATTGTACATAAACTCTGAAATATTAACAAGAAGGTCTTCTACCGTATACCCATAGGCTTCAATAAACCAAGTAAAGTCTACTTCTCACCAAACTTCTCTATGACACAAATAAAACATATCCTAGCATAAAGCGCACACAATGTAGTAAAATGAAGGCTACACTTGGAGTAATGAAGCCTATCCCATGCTGCTGTAGACATTGAAATATATTTTGCTGGCTTTCCAGTGCAATTGAATGCAGATTATAAATGTGAACAAGACCCTAGGTGGGTCCAGACCAATACAGCAGAGCTTTTATTTATTCCCCCACCATCTAATAATTATAACAACAACATGACTTTTCTGACTCTGTCCCAGTCTGCACAACAAAGCTGAAAAGTGTGCTGTAGAAAAGTGAAAATGTCAGCTTATTTTGTGCTCACTTGTAATTATTAAATGCATTACAATTTAAAAGTGTCATAATAAAACATGAAAGAGGCTTAGGGGATGAATAGTTTTTAAAGGCAGTGACTACATTTAAAGGGGTTTTGCCACCATCTAATGTTGACGTGGGATCCTCCAAAATGGGTATTTAATCACTTTTCTAAATATATGTCATTAAAAAAAAGTGAAGCCTCTGAGAGCTGCAGCCTTAATTAGATGCCCTTAGTTTCCTGACTGTTTACATTAGCTACCACCAGGAGCTGATCTGGCAAGCTCCTGGCCACACTTGCGTTGTTTGCACTTCTTATCTGATGGCAGGGTACAGGAACGGGCTTTGAAGGGAGGGGGAGACCAGTGCATGAGTCCATGTCTGCCGTATAGAGAATCCACTGGTTGTAATGTAATTATCAGTCAGCTCCATGCTCTGTACTCAGCCCTTCACCCTCCTCCTGCAGCAGCTCCCTGTTTACTTATATAATTACATTACAGCTCTGTCTTTCCTAGTCAGTGAAGACTGCCTGCCCGGATCTAATCTTTTTTTCCTGAGCAGATAAGAGGGAGAACACAGAACTTGTATGACATATTTGCTCAACTACAGAGACTGAATATCAGCATGGGAGGTGGAGCGATGACATCACGGAGCAGGCACTTTTTTTTTTAAACACAGGAATACAACACCCTTTTTTTCAAGACTTTAGAGGACAGCATCAGCCTGTTAGGTGAGGAAATCATTTCTTGGCAAAACCCCTTTAAGGAACAAATTCCAGGACTGTGACTGAAGATCAGGTACGTTCACATGACGGATATGGACACAGATTCTGGATTCGGATACAGCGCTGAATCTGTCCCACAATCAGCGTCCAATCCAACGGTAAACCGACTTCTGTTGTACCCTATGGAAAATCAGCATCGTGGTTCACATGACCCCGATTTTCCTCAGCGCTGAAGATTTCAGACATGTCAATTCTTTGAGGTGTTTTCCGAGCCGTCCATTATAGGGAATAGGAGGAAAGTCAGCATTGTGTCCACATCGGAATTTTGCATTTAGAAGTGTGGAACTTCTGCCAAGGATACGAAGCCGATTCAGCACGGACAGTATCAACGCCAGATTCCATGGTGTGAATTTACCCTAAATGCTGACAATTCTTTGCCTTCTCCCAAACGTGCTGCTGTATGAAATGTTGGGTGAAGACGAAATTGTGTCTGTACCTGAGAAGCTCTCTCTGAGTCTCACGAGGCGTCGAGTAAAATGAGACTGTTCAGTGTGAAATCAAATTCCTCCTAATGACAAATCTCTCTTCAGCGATGATTACTGCAGAGTCAATGATCGCCGCTCTACTTGGGCTTTATTACAATTTAGACAGAAAAGGAAATCTAATACAGAACAGTATTTAGAATATTCCAAGACGCTTCTTCCAATTTGTCGCAATCTCAGGGCGACATGTATGAATTCGAATGCGTACTTTTTTTTTTACTTGGCGCCGACACCACAGTTCTAAATAAATATAGAAGAGTGTAGAATACGACAGTATGAAGATTTTTGGCGCACTACATAGAGCTTAATGCACCAAACTTTGTATGGGCATAGAGTGTAATGCGCCAAACTTGGCACACTAAGCTCTATGTAATGCGCAAAAAATCTGTCGTAATCTACACTCTTCTATATCTAATTTAGAACTGTGGTGTCGGTGCCAAGTAAAAAAAAGTACGCATTCGAATTCCTACATGTCGCCCTCTTAATGCTTCAATGCTCGGATTATGAGATTCTGAGAGTGTAGAATACGACAGATTTTTGGCGCACTACATAGAGCTTAGTGCGCCAAGTTTGGCGCATTACACTCTATGCCCATACAAAGTTTGACGCATTAAGCTCTATGTAATGCGCCAAAAATCTGTCATATTCTACACTCTTCTATATAAATTTAGAACTGGAGTGTCGGCTCCAAGTAAAAAAAAAAGTACGCATTCAAATTCATACATGTCGCCCTCAGTCTCTCTATTATAAAAAATTCTCTACAGCAATAAAGTGATTACAAATTGTCATCTATAGTCAATACATAAAGTAATAGGGGCAGATGTGGCGGAGGCTCCTCTCGCTCCGTGTTGAGATTGATACACTCAGTGGAAAGTGATGAACTTCCACAATGTCACCAGCAGGTGGCACTGCATTAATGTAATGTCCAAAAACCAAAAATAATGTGCAGCACATCCAAAGCCATGGCCTTTACTCCCTGAAAGTATGGAGGCCAGAGAATGTGAGAATGCTATAGTGAAGGCCCCCATCTGAAATGAGGTCACCTTGTCATGGTGGATGGGCCCTCACAGTGTTGATCAAACATGTGCGCTAAGAACTTTAGATTTTCATGTATCCAAAAAGTAACAGAAATGCTTGAAATAAATCATACACTACTCACAAGGAGTTAGGGATATTTGGCTTTTGGTTGAAATTTCAGGACGAACATAAAAAAAATTTTAAAAAATTTTAAATGCACAAAATGAGACCATCTCTTCCCTTTAGATGCACATGTCCAACTGGTTAGTGTTTTCAGTGCTCTTTGCAGAAAAGGAGCTTAATGGCAAAATTCCCAACAGGTGTTTGATCCCTGAATCACCCAATACATTTAGCGGATCAGTTTGAATTGGGATTTAAACAGTCCTCCTTATCATGCTGTTCACATTTTGATATCATGAGACCAAGACAACACATTACAATTAATCAACTGCACCAATGCGAGGTTTCAAGCAGGATGCTCTCAGACGGAAGTGGCCTCTGAGCTTAGAGTGTCGCAGAATGCCATCAGCAGATTATAACAGAGACACTGGAAGAGTCACAGAAAGACAAAAAAGAGGACGTCCTTTGGCTCCATCACACACTGATGACTGCTAAATTGTAAACAATGTCCTGCAGAACCGGATGATGAATGCCGCAACTCCAGGCACGTTTAAGGGAGGTGAGAGGCAACCAAGTGTCACATCAGACCATTCGCAACAAACAGGAATAGCAGATGTCAGGTATAGTAAGATTTTTTTTTTAGTAATTTGTTACATAAAAAAATATTTGTTCCTTGTAAATGTTTCTGTTTTTAATGACAAAGTAAAAGAAGGCAAAGAAACCTGAGTAAAGATGAGACATTATGTAGTTTTGGTTGCTCTTTTCATTTTTTGGAATTTCGGAACAAAGTCTAACAATCTAACAGCAGGAAACCCACCACCTGAGCAAAATCAATTTCTAGTTACATTCAACTGACTGGAGGAGAGCTAACATGGCTAGCAGCTACCATAGGGCCTAGAGGTTGAGGGGCCACATTCAGGTCCAAAAACAATGCGACAGATTTATCAATACCATCTAATTCTTAGTGTAAACTTAGACTAGACAATTTGCCATGTTTATCACAGTGTTACTATATCTGGTGCAGGTTTGGACTGTCTAGTCTTAGTTTACACCTTCGATTGGTTGGCTTACATTATACCACTAAGGGCGACATGTCAGAAAAGAGACGACTCCACGCCAGTCTTAATGGGGTTGTCTCACTACAGGGATTTGTTTTTGCAAAATCTTTAACTTAAAAATCAGTCACTCTGCAATATGTGTCTATTAACAGTGTCCTGCCTATTCTGAGATATCCCCTCTTGTATGAGCTGCATCAGCTCCTCAGGTCGCTATAGCTACAGACCTGTTTGATCTCTCATGATAGGCTGCAAGCACTAGTTGCTATAGCTACAGACCTGGCTTCTACTGCAACCTATAATATCACAGAGTATTTCCCATAAATATAAATAATCAGAATAGAAGCATCACAAATTACCAAACAAGAATCTATTCTTTAAAATATACCTTTTAATAGTAATAATTAAGAAAACAACAATAAAAAAGACCAACTTAAATAGGAGGGACAATAACAAATACACTTTCCCCTAAACTGTACACCATCAAGGACCTCACCAAAGGAGAAACAGCCCCGCTAAGGGCGACCCCATTGATAACTCCTAGACTGTCACCTATACACAATATCGCCCTCAATATCCAGTCAGACGACAGAACCCCAGTTACTGGGAAAAGAGGGACAGACAGAGCTTAATACAAATTGTGCAGTACCACCAAAAATGGATATGTGAAAAGGCGCCACTAATAGTATTCGGTGCCACAAGATGAAGGTATAACACCCCTATTGGCACTAGGTGACAAAAGCAACCCTACAGGTCATGTAAAAACCGATGACATAAAGTAGGGTATATCAGAAGCCAATGCCTTCTATGCTGAGGTATAGCGTCAAAAACACCCCACTAGAACATGCAAAAAGCGATGACATAGAGTAGGGTATAATCAAACTCAATACTTATCTGCGCCAAGGTGTAGCGCCAAGAACAACCCAAACGCGTTTCGTCCCATTCCAGGGACTCCTCAGTGGGTAAAAACCATAATATCCATCTGAATCTCCAATACGTATATCAAAAGGGATTCCAGTGGATGTGTCCTAGGGGTAGGAGTTGGTGTAACTCCCAATGGTGGGGAAGCTGATACAAATGTTGGTGTATAATGTCCCCATTATACACCAACATTTGTATCAGCTTCCCCACCATTGGGAGCTACACCAACTCCTACCCCTAGGACACATCCACTGGAATCCCTTTTGATATACGTATTGGAGATTCAGATGGATATGATGGTTCTTACCCACTGAGGAGTCCTGGAATGGGACGAAACGCGTTTGGGTTGTTCTTGGCGCTAACCTTGGCGCAGATAAGTATTGAGTTTGATTATACCCTACTCTATGTCATCGCTTTTTGCATGTTCTAGTGGGGTGTTTTTGACGCTATACCTCAGCATAGAAGGCATTGGCTTCTGATATACCCTACTTTATGTCATCGGTTTTCACATGACCTGTAGGGTTGCTTTTGTCACCTAGTGCCAATAGGGGTGTTATACCTTCATCTTGTGGCACCGAATACTATTAGTGGCGCCTTTTCACATATCCATTTTTGGTGGTACTGCACAATTTGTATTAAGCTCTGTCTGTCCCTCATTTCCCAGTAATTGGGGTTCTGTCGTCTGACTGGATATTGAGGGCGATATTGTGTATAGGGGACAGTCTAGGAGTTAGCTTAGGGGTCGCCCTTATCGGGGCGGTTTCTCCTTTTGTGAGGTACTTGAGGGTGTACAGTTTAGGGGACAGTGTAGGTGTTTTTGTCCCTCCTATTTCAGGTGGTCTTTTTTATTGTTGTTTTCTTAATTATTACTATTAAAGGTATGTTTTAAAGAATAGATTCTTGTTTGGTAATTTGTGATTCTACTGCAACCTAGCAGAAGCCAGTAAACACGCCCCTGAATTCAAAATGAAACCTAGAAAACAGGACTAAGGTAAGATGAATCAATGTAGTGAGACAACCCCTTTAAGGCGCATTATATGAGTGTATAGTGCGACTGAATGAACGAACCTGTCAAAAATCTGGCATGTGGTCTACCTTGTATAGTAAAATTGATGTGCCTATCTATAGCATATAATTGCTAGCATATTTGATGTGCCTCCTTTAGGCGCATTCATAGTTTAGGTATATTACAGTTCATTTATATAGAGAATACGGCGTCAACAGGTTTTTTGGTGCAAAATACATCAAAACAATTGCGCCGCTGCGTGTTTGCATTGCGCCTGTCGGGTCCGTCTTGCAGATGCAATCAAAGAATTGACATGCAATTCTTTGATTGGGTCCGTAAAGCGAATCCGACAGGCGCGATGCAGCGGTGATCTCTCATGTGAACACCGCTGCGTGTTCCTCATAGCCCGCAGTGATAAAGTCACTGCTGATTCTTAGTCCGTTCTGTCGGTCCCCGAGACGCATCTAAAAAGCGGATGTTCATATGGAGGCAAAACTCCGTCTGAACAAGCCCTAAATGTGCCCCATTGCACCTTTTTGTAGAGAGTAACAAGCTGGTGGCTTCCTGTTGTCTTAAACTATTTGGGTTCTCTGATTTATGATGTTTTATCTATTGTTACTTGTGCTGCTGTTTGAGTTTCCTATCATATCATTTTGCTATGGGGCCCTATCAATTCTAGATAATTTGAGTTAATTACACAACTTTTTCCCAGGATTATCGCCTGGTCTATAAGATTCCATATCCCAGCTGGAAGTTTACACAAGGGAAAACAATTCATCCCTACAGGTGGATGATCACAGCAAGGCATCACTGTGACCACCCCTGAGGAGTCTTAGACTGGCATCACATGGCAAAGGTGCTACAGGCTGAGGCGTAACTTGAAGCCCCGGGGCCCCAATGCAGAAAGTGAAATTGGGCCCCCCAGCTCCCATGTGTTATTTATAATACTGTGTCTACCTATGTGGCAGGAGAGCTTTTAGGCCCCCTCAAGCTACAGGACTCAGTAACGACTACTACCTCTGCACACCCTATACTTACGCCCCTGGCTATAGGGATCAAAGTTCTTTATTTGTGTGTAATGCAGAGCCTGGAATGCAGCTGTATTACAAATGTCTGAAGCCGTCCACAGGTCAGAATCACGCTTGGTGGTGGCGTTTTACAGTAAACCAGCTCACTGACCACTAGGGTGGCCCTTAGCACAAAGTGAAAAATTGAAAGTGGTTAATTCAAATGTCTCAACCACTGAAGTTGTTCCACTTATGAAGAGGAGAATGTGTGTAAATTCTTTTTTTCAATTGGACAACATTTACATTTACAGGTGGCCCTTGCATTTTCAAAACTTGAGAATTAGGGCCACATGTATGAACCTGTTTAGGTCTAAAACTCACTTTTTTGCCCAGAGGTTACTATGGGCAAAAGAGTGAGTTTAAGACCTAAACAGTTTCATACATGTGGCCCATAGTTCCACTAATTCCACTAAGTTACATCTATAAATGCTGCCCAATTGCAAAAACAATTCACACACAGTCTCCTCTTCATAAGTGGAACAACTTAAGGGGCGAGACATTTGAGTTAACCACTTTAATTTTTTCACCTTGTGCTAAGGGCCAAGCTAGTATAGACCCCTGGGGCATTTCTAGATTTTATCCAAAGTTTTAACAGAATTTACGATATATTTTTTTTCATCAGGTGGAACAGTTTGACAGGATGAAAACTGGAAATTTTAGACTTTCATATTTAAGAGCTTCCCTTCTGTCCACTTAGAAGAGTGAAGAAATCAGGCGATACCTTTTAGAGGCTAACAGAGTATATTTGATGGTGAGCTTTCCAATTTACCATGTCTGATGAAGGGAGCTAGTACTCTCCAAAGCTCACCATCAAATATACTCTAAACTGTATCACCTGATTTCTTCACTCTATTACTTTCTATGGCTAACACGGTACAACATTATACTACTACTGTCCACTTATTCATTGTAGTAAATAAGATTATACAAAATCCCAATTACAAATTATGATTAAAGGCTGTTTTCAGGCCATGCTGCATTTTAGACACCTAATTGAAATGTTGTCTAATTCTTTACAATTAATATGTTGCTGATATGATGAATAAATTGTTATTCTTAAACTTCTAGCTGCCTGCTGCCACCGCTAGAGGGAGCTAACTGAACACAAATTTATACACCCCAACTACTTAAAGGGATCCTGTCACATAGGTTATGCCCCCCTTGCTGAGGACAGAGCAAAGTAGTGACAGACCTGCTGTTTCCAGCACTGTGTCCCTTATTCTGTAACATGCTGTAGTTTTAGAGCACTTACCCCTCAAATCTTTTTCATGAGCAGGTGTTAGCCCCGCCCACCAAAGGCTAGCCCCGCCCACTGACAGTTATTCTCATGTTTCTACCTATTCAAAATAATAGGTTTATCAGTTGATGTGGGCGGGGCTAGCCTCAGGTGGGTGGGGTTTGAAAAAAAAAACTGACTCTTGGAATGACTCTTCAGGCTGAAAACTGCAGATTTAAGCATTAAATATTTGAAAACTACAGCATCTTACAGAATAAGGGACACAGCGCTGGAAACAGTAGGTCTGACACTAGCTTGTGCTGTCCTCAGTAATGGGGCATAACCTTTGTGACAGGTTCTCTTTAATATTCTGCATATTTCTAATCTCTTTTTAGGAACGGAGCCAAAACACTGAGCACACATAGAGCATGGAATTATTAAAAAAATGAAAAGGCTTTAAAGACCACCCGTAGCCATTTCTAACAGGTCTGTTTTAATAAATTCTTGTGTTCCCTGTGAAATAACAATTCTGCAGCCTCTTCTTTTAAAACTCTGTGTTGTGCTGTTCCTCTGTTATTCCTTCATGAAAATTATGAATGAATCAGTCAACTGGGTGTTACCAACTGAGGGATGTCCCTGCACAAGCTGGCATTGTCCAATCAGTGCTGACACACCCTTTGTAAAACTTGAATGGTAACGCCCAGATGACAAATACAGTAATATTTTTCTTGAAGGAATAACAGAGGAACAACACAACACAGAGTTATAAGAGAAGAGGCTGCAGAACTGTTATTTCATAGGGAACACTTTAACCCCTTAAGCCGAACGCCTGAAAAGTAGTTAATGACCAGAAAATTTTTTTTGTTTTTGCCTCCTTGCGTTTCAACAGTTGTAACTTTTTTATTTTTTCGGTGACACAGTTGGATGAGGCCTCGTTTTATTCGAGACAAGTTGTACTTTATGGGAGAATAGTTTAAGTTCACTTATAAATAAATGCAGTATTTTTTTTTTTTTTTACACCATTCACATTTCACACATAATAACTTGTTAGATTAATTCTACAGGTTATTACGGTTGTGTGGATACCAAATATGTGTAGGTTTTTTTGTGCGTGTAATTTATGCACAATTATTTTTTATTAAATATTTATTTTTATTTTATTATTATTATTTTATTTTTTTTACACTTTTTATTTTTTTTTTAACTTTTTTTTTTACTCCCATGAAGGGAGAACTGTTTAACATTTAACATTTAAAGACGACGCTGCAGACGAACGACCCGCACCAGCCGACGTCTAAAGTCCGCGGGCGGTCGTTAAGGAGTTTAGGGTGCTTTCACACGGTGCGTTTTTGGTGCGTTTTTTTGGGTGCGTTTTTTGTGCAGGAAGGTACAGCAATTAATGATTTACACTTTTGCACAATAAACGCATCCAAAAAAACGCACCAAAACTGCACCGTGTGAAAGCACCTTTTAAAGCTTTGGTGAAAATGGGTCTTCCAGATGGACAATGACCCGAGCATACTGCCAAACTGGTTACAAAGTGGCTTATGGATAACCAAGTCAATGTTTTGGAGTGGTCATCACAAAGCCCTAATCTCAATCCTATTGAAAATGTATGGGCAAAGCTGAAAAGACAGGTGACAGCAAGGCGACCTCCAAACATGGCTCAGTTACACCAGTTCTGTCAGGAGGAATTGGCCAAAATTCCTACCAACTATTGTGAGAAGCTTGTGGAAGGATCCAAAACATTGGACCCAAGTCATATAGTTTAAGGGCGATGCTACCAAATACTAATGAAATATACAGTATGGAAACTTTTAAATGTGCAGAAAGTAATAAAAATGCCTTAAAAATTCTCTCTCATTATTCCGGCATTTGGCAAATATAAATAATTTTGGTTCCTAATTGACCTAAAACGGGAAAAGGTTCTTATACTGATTTCATGTCAGATAGTGAGAAAAACATGCGTATGTGTCTTTTTATATATTGTATGTAAACTTCTGGTTTCAACTGTATACTGCCCAGAATACAGTGCTGAGGTCATGGGCCATATACTGCCCAAGTACTCAGGTCATTGGTTTTCAAGCCAATAAACAATTGGGAATTAGCAGGTGCTGTGAATCTTTTAGGCGCATGTAACAAAAGCCTCTGGACTGTGAAAGCCCCAGAGTTCCTGCCTCTTTTGCCCTCCCTATAATCCTGTCTTGGCCATTACAGCCATTTCTAGTTTGTTGTTTTTTTTTTAAGACATTGGCAAAAGCACCAGTGACTGAATATTCAATCTGTGTCAAAGGCAAGGACAACTGATGCAGGAACCCTGCAAACAGCTCCCTGTATCTCAGCTTCCTGGATTAGGAATAACTACAGTCACATCTGAATTTTCCTGTTTGATTGATCTTAGACTTGAAGAAAGATGAGTGTATATACGAGGAGATATACATTCGACAAAGAGCTTGGCGCACCCTCCTTGTGTCTGCTCCGGCTCCGTTAACAGCACCGATAAACATTTTCTTCACAGGCTTTTGAACACATTTATGCACAACAAATCCCACATAATGTATCCACAGTCCCACCATTCATCTTCTCATAAAGAGACTTGGGCAGCAGATGAAACTAAACACTGGGGCTGCAGCCGGGGCCCATGTGTGTGGAGGTGCTGAGGAATCGCACATATTCCTTATGATCCTCCTCAGTTAATGAGGCTTGATGGATGGTGTATACACTGAGAACGAACCCTATTGCCTGACTGGGAATATTCATAGAAGGAGGATTTCATCTATGATATTCATTTTCACTAGAAATCCATGGATATTTACAAGTAAATTTACAACCAGAAAGACCTTAAAAACTTCACAAAAGTTCTCCAGGTTCTTATAAAGTTTGTGGGAGAACCATCCATTGTAATTACTCCCGGAGGCGTCCTGGGATCGTCCATGACTGTTTAGACCTGATATTTTGTTCAGAATATTAAGGAGGAGGTTGGGATAAGTGGAGGCCAGGTGTTTCTTGTACCACTTATTTCCCAGGGAAGTTAGGCTATGTCTACACAGCAGAGGTTTCCCATTGGATTTTCCACTGTTTTAGTATTTTAAACCGCTGAAGATCTGACGGAAACACGTCCACATAGACTTTAATACAAAAAACGACCTGTAGTCTAAACAGGTCGTTTTGTTTCTGCTAGTTTTTGGTGCTTTTAGGAACATGTAAAGTCCAGCAGAAAATTTACTATTGAAGTCTATGTAAACCGCGAATGGTTTTGGATGTTTTTTCGGCACGTTTTGGCGCAGTTTTTGGACGTTTCTGCAGAAAAACTGCCCGGTGTTTATACAAGGTCTAGGAATTTTAATTTAGTATATGTATTTATTATCATATGCACTGGGGCTGACTGCATTTTTTCATTATTACTAAAAACACAATACCAGACATCACAATATATTGTTTTCTTGTTTACAACCAATACATTGCGCTTGATAATGGTAACAAATATATGTTGCTGATACCATGCATTTGTGTTAGAGGTGTTATGTGATAGAAAATATGTACTAGCATTTCGCCATGCATATGTCTGTTTAGGTCATTATATTCTGCCCTTTCCAATACTTGCCATGTTCTGCATGTTTGTGCATGACAGGAAGCTTGCACATCTACTTCCGGTTCATTTTCTCCGTGTTGGAGCTATGATTCTATGGGCGTATGGTAAGCACTGTTAGATAATTTATCGATTATTACTGATTATCGCTAATGTTTAGTCTGACCCGTGCAATTGTGCCTATATATTGATCTCTCATATGAGGGGGGGGTGGTATCGCTATGAGAGGGCACGCAAGTTCTGCCTGAAATGCTTTAGCGGGAAAAAAAAATTCTGTATATCTCACATTTTTCCACTTTCGCTTGCTCACTTCATGAGTGTCTGTTTTTATTAATTTCCAGTACATTTTTGATATTTTTATGTGCATTGGATGGTGCATGTTGGACATCTCTTTGCTTACATATCAATTTTGCATATATTAAAAACTGCCCAAAAACCGTCCAAGAAAAAACAGACCAAAAACCTTGCCAGGAATCTGAACAAAAAAATAAAAACCACCCAAAAAACTTCTCAGAAACACAGCTGCTTTGGACAAAAAAGTTGCAAAATACTCAGGTTCAAAGCAGTTTTTAGCAGTGCCGGGACCGAAGCGTTAGGTCGAACCAATAGGGCGTCACTTCATCACAGGCAACAAAGGGGGCGCAAAGAGGTATGGAGTGGGCTGAATTTTCCATTGGAGAGGGCGCTTCATGCCTTATTTGCCTAGGGCACCAGAATACCTTGTCTGAACCCTGGTTTTTAGGTTTTGGTTTTTGACAAGTGCTCTGCTGTGTAGCCCTAGCCTTACACGTCAAAATCTCTCGAGCATGGATCTGCAACCTGGGAATGTTAAAGGGGTTGTCCAGCTTTTTTTAAAACAAACAAAAAAAAAACTGGGATAAGGATAGAGTAAAAGAAAATAATTTAAAAAAACATAGATACTTCCCCACCCGGCTAAGTTCCAGTGAACACTGCAGCCACTGATTGGCAGCAGCAATCACGCGCCACTTCTTGAAGTCAAGGTTTGGAGTTCAGTCAACCACTTAATTCATGGGGAGCAGAATTCATGTGTAAGACCCTCTTCCCTATGACTCTAATTTGAGTTGAGGTACTTTGGCCCCTAATCTAGTGACTTTGTAGTCTAATCTTATCCACTGTTGGCTTCATCTAGTCTAGGTGCAACTGGAAGACAAGGGATGGACTTCTAAGGGGCAACAACAACAAAAAGTCAGTACAAAATATACATCTGGGGGTAGACTGGTGAGTGAGGGGATACACAAATAAGGAGCCATATGCAGAATTTTGATGTGCTACCAGAAAAGAGTCAAACAAGCCAATGGGTTAGATAACATCAGACAGCACAGGGAGAGGCTGCCACTGAGTAAGAAGGAAAGTAGTCAACCAAGCCTGGACTTCATAGAGTGGTGCTGGAGGAAATATGAACAGTACTTAAAGGGGTGTTCCCTTGATGCAAAGTGTACTGCATGGTCATGTCTCAGCTAGCTGCAAACTGACCGCACCTGGCAATGCAGAAGGGAGCGCTTGTGGCCCTCCTCCTCATTCACTTCTATAGGAATTCCCAAATATAGCCAAAAGCTAACACACTGCTATATTCGGAAAGCCCATAGAGGGGAATGCAGAGGAAGACTGCAAGCGCCGCTCTCTTCATTCGCATGCACAGGCGGCTCGTATCTAGCTAAGAGCCAACCATGCAGTATACTTTGCATCGTGAGAACAGCCATTTAAAGAGAACCTGTCACATAGATTATGCCCGCCTTGCTGAGGACAGCACAAGCTAATGTCAGACATACTGTTTCCAGCATGTGACAGGTTCCCTTTAAGCAAAACTGAAAAGGGGTAATGTTTCTCATTAGGGAGAGGCACCATGTCAGTGTATGGAGACTCATATGCCTTGATTGCTCCACTGAAATTGAAATATATTTGAAAAGGCTCATGGGAAAAGTGTTGGGACGTTGCAGTGCCCTCAACTGGATGCAGCATTAATTGGATGAATTAACTGTAATGGCCCCATTCACATTCCAGGACTCGTGGAACGCTCCATCCAATAGGTGGCGCTACAGAGTCCCAGCTCTTTTCCCATGAGCCTTTTGGAATATATAAAGCAATACTGTCCCTTTCACTGTTGTCCACCTTGTGTTATGACTGACTAGATGCAAGTGCTCACTGCAGATGTGCCCCCTGGCATCTCTACTCAGCTGAGAGGAGATAGACACAGCACTGCAGCCCAGCCAGGTGAGTATTCTATACCAGTCCAGTGTATACCTATGCGTTTTCTTTCTACTCCAGTTGATGGAGGGTGTGCTTATATCTCCATGGTAGTTGGTATTTTGCACTACTCAAGAGAGAATCTAAAGTTACAGAAGGTAAGACACGTCTATATACATGTATGCTATGGTAACATAATAAACAGATTTTGGTTTGAAATTCCTAGGTTTATTGTAATTAACTTTTATGTCTTAGTTTACACAGTCTATCACTGCATGGAATACTTTACTAATAGCTTGAGCCGTGTTTTCTTAGGAAAATTCATGAGATGCCTTTCAGAGAAGCCAGTTGCCCGTCAGCTGCTGGTGACGATGCCAGGAGGCCACCTGCACCTTTTTGAAGACATCCAACTCCTAACATCTGCTGGTGAGGCTCGGTGTTTAAGAGCTTTCTCAGAACCTCTCACCAAGTGACTTTACCTGGAACACAAGCTGGAAAATGTTTGACATTACTGCGGCAGGCGTGTTCTCAGGAAAAAGTGATCCGTTCTAAATTAAAGGTTTCTAACTGAGCCAATTTTCTTCGCACAAGAACGAAACCTGCAGTTCATTATAACCCAGGGCGCTCCTTAGATTTAGAATGAATCCGAGGAATGTTAAATCTGTATTTTTCTGCTCTTGCTTCATACAGGACACATTTACATTTTCCTGCTGTCAATGCGGTAATTATAGCCGCAGAGAACGTGCAATGGACAAGTTTATTTCCATAAGGAAAAAGAGGCCCCGATGTACAGCAATGTAAATCCCCGCTATTCTCTTCATAGGCCTAGAAGTTACATTGACTGGTGCTAGAATGTGTTTATATGGGTTATTATGCGAGTCACTAAGAAGCTTACTCACATTATGCAATCAAGTCACATTATTATGACCACCAGCCAATCTCCAGAGTATCCACGGAGTGCAGCCTTGACAGCAGCTAGATGGTCTGGGAGGACTTAATAAGGTTCTTGTAGCTTGTCACAGGTATCTGGAGCCAACTGCATCCACAGCTGCTGGAGGGTCCATAGGGGAGGATTCACGGAGGTGGTGATTATTCAGGTAGACCCACAGATTCTCAATTGGGTTACAGTCTGCGAAGTTAGGGGGCCAGGGTAATACTTGGAAGTCTTGGTTATGATTTCCAACCAATGAGAGGACAATCAGCATGTATGGGTGTATCTAATCTGCAAGGATGGATTCATACCCGAATCAGGGGAGAGTGCCTTCCACATGGATGAGTGGCCCAGAGAAAGCCAATACATTCCCCAGACCATAACACTGCCACCACCAGTTTGTTTTTCTTCCAGCAATGGTTGCATGGTGTTTGCTAAATGTTTTTTTATCGCTTGACACACCAACGCCCATTCATTAGTTGAAGTTGAAAATGTGACTTATCAGAGAAGGCAACCCTATGCCAATCAGCAGAGATCCAACTCCAATACTGCAGAGAATATTGAAGCCTTGGTTGGCAAAGGTGCAGTGACCATCTGTCATCCCACATGCAGCAGGGTTCAATGAACTGTTATAGACACATGTCTGGTGGCCTTCTGGTTTATTTTGGCGGTCCGCCCTCATGCACATTTCTAGCCAACATTCACCTCGAACATCAATGGGACATGCGGTTTTCATGTCCTTTATTCACAATAGCGCCATTTGTTCACACAAGTTCTCCACAGCAGCAGAGAACAGTTCACACACTGCACAGTTTCAGAAGTACTGTCACCATTGAAGGCCAAATCACTTTACCTATAAACAATTCTATTGGACAGATTACGATATGCAGACAGCCTATCACACACCTTATATGCCCGCCAAACCAGTTCACCATATGTGACTTTCCTCATGAGCCATGTGCTGCCGATGTCAAAAGTCGGATGTGGTAATAATAATGTGACTTCAGTGTATCAGCATTTTGAACCCTGAGTTCTCATTTTATAGTCATTGTTTACCTATGTTTTTAAGATGTGTCAGTGTTGATCAGTTAAAGGGTCAACATAATCAAGTCAACATGATTTTCTAATATATCATAGATACACATGAGATTATACAAGAAACAAAATGTACAATTATTTTCCAAGTAGTATTAAATCGTACGATGCCTGTTGATGCCACAAGAGGTTATAATGATGGATTCATGGAGTAGATATTGAAAAAATTATATTACAGGCTATGGGGACTAGAGTCTAGAGATGGAACTGCAACTGCAACATCCTTTTCTTTGGCCGCCGTCTAGCACCCTCGCTCCCCTCCAAACCACCCTTAACTCTGCCTCTCCCCTCTGCCATCCCTGCACTGGCTTCCCATTGCCCAGCGAATCCAGTTCAAGTTAGTAACCATGACTTACAAAGGTCTCCATGACCTCTCCCCTCCATACATCTCTGCCCTAATCTCCAGATATCTCCCCTCACTCAATCTACACTCCTCACAGGACCTTCTCCTCTGCTCTCCTCTTGTCAGCTCCTCACACAACCGTCTCCAAGACTTCTCCCGTGCTTCACCCACACTCTGGAACTCACTGCCCCAACACATCAGAGTCTCCCCCATTCTCACCAGCCTCAAAAGCAACCTGAAAACCCATCTCTTCAGGAGCCTATAACCCACAATATACCCACTGCCACTATTCCACCCCACAAACATGTCTGCCCCTCACCTTCTTTCTCTTTCCTCCTCCCTTGTAGAGTGTAAGCCTTCGCGGGCAGGGTTCTCTTTCCCTCTGTGCCAGTTGTTAGTCATTTATAGTCACCATTGTACTTGTTTGACCTATGTTATGTATGTAACCCCCAGAATGTTCAGTGCCCTGGAACTAAGGGTGCTCTAAAATAAATAATAATAATAATGGAACATTGATCCACGGATTTTGCTGTAGGGTTATAGGTTGGACTTGATGGACCTGTTTCTTTTTTTAACCTTATCTACTATGTATCACTAAAGGGGAGCTCACAACTGTCCTTTCCCCTCTTTGGCTGTGCTCAATTTGCCCACACTCAGGCAGGGCAAGGGGTAAGATGAATAGGAATACCCCTTCAAGGAAGTCTGCGGTCTGATTTCCAGAACAGCAGCGCTCTAGTCTACACGGTTTCATTTTTCTCTTTCTGATGTCTAAATCCTCTGCAGACTCTAAGGGCGACATGTCCCAACACGCCAACGTCAGTTTTTTGGTCTATTTTGCGCCAAAACCAATGCGCCACGATAGGCGCATTACATATACTACCAACGATATGCTATGTGCCGCGAGTTGCGCAATGCGCCTTTTTTGATGTGATGCGCCTTTTTTTGATGTGATGCGCCTTTTTTGGTGCATTAAGGTATACCTGACGCCAGTTTTTAGAAAATATCAGACTTTCAGGTGCACTTTACACTGATTTAATGCGCCTAAAACTGGCATGGATACACCACTTTTTGGACATGTCGCCCTAAAACTTTACCCAGTGTCTAAGGGGTTTGAGAATTTGAATTTGCCAAATCAGTGATAGCCCCAGATCACTGATTTTACCAATGTGACCTTCGCACATACTGTATATGTGTTAGTCATCTAAAGGTCATTTCAAAGAAATTCACCTCTAAGCTCCTACAGTATCAATATAGATAACGGTGGAACCTGCTTAAATATAGAAAGACATTAACTCCTTATCCAGAAATTCCAAACACTGAATTCATTTGGACAAGTGTTTATGTGAATGAGGCCTAACCGCTGACTTCACCATGGAAGAGACACTGCAAATCTCAAGACTTGTCGGGTCCCGGGAGAACATTCTGCATAAGGAAAATGTGACTTCAAAAAGATTCTTCAAAGAGATACTCTGGGGCTTAATTACATCGCATCCCTCCAGGACGAGAGGAGCGCAGAGCTTTTATATAAAAACTGAGACTGTCTCCAAATAATCTGTATGACCGGTAACATGGCTCCCAACTGTCTGATGGCGTAGACTAGATGATTGGGATATGATGTCTTAAAGGAGTATTGCTATCCATAAAGTCATGGCATAGTGTAAGAGCATCCAGAACATGTAGGGATCACAGTGATGATTCAGTGCTGCAGCTCCGTTGCTGTGCCATGGGCCCCACCTGCTATATGGGGTGCTACAGCACAGCCCGAGGTGGAAGGGAGCACCAGGGGCACAGAAGAGCACACAGCGCTGCCTCTCCATGCTCTGGACGGTTGGGGTCCCACAGGTCAGATCCCTACTGACTGGGGAGGGAGGACTTGTTCTAGTGATATGACTTTACTTTATAAGATGGGAATAAAGCTTTAAAAGAAAATAGTGTTAGGTTAGTAAAATGTTTCTATGACGTTTATGACATGAAGTTAGTTTGTCCTAATGTTACCTTTACAGAAGATAGATTAAGCAAAAGACTTAATATATCATCTATCTATCTATCTATCTATCTATCTTTCTTGTGTCTATCTATCCATTTATCTTTCTATCCCTCTGTCTATCTATCTATCTGCATATCACAAGGCATTATGGGAAAGGAGCTGAGAAGCTCTACCGCCCTCTTTTGGATGTAACAAATCCTCAATTTGCTTTTGACCCACTGGATTTTTGAAAAGCAAGAAGGGATATTTAGCCAAGCCAGCAATACTCATCTGGATTTTGTTACATCCAAAAGAGGACGCTAGAGCTTCTCAGCTCCTTTCCCATAATGCCTTGTATTATGCAGATACTTCGTGAAGTGCAAAAAGGCAATTTCGAATCTCCACACACCTATATAGGTGCTCTCCCTAAGGAGAGATCTTCCCTTTCTATCTATCTATCTATCTATCTATCTATCTATCTATCTATCTATCTATCTATCTATCTATCTATCTATCTCATATCTGCAGTGCCTTGTATAAGTATTCAGCCCCCTTGAACTTTTCAACCTTTTGCCACATTTCAGGCTTCAAACATAAAGATAGAAAATTTAAAATTTTTTGTGAAGAATCAGCAACAAGTGGGACACAATGTGTGAAGTGGAACGAAATTTATTGGATATTTTAAACTTTTGAGTCCCACATGTTGTTGATTCTTCACAAAAAAAATTAAATCTTATATCTTTATGTTTGAAGCCTGAAATGTGGCAAAAGGTTGAAAAGTTCAAGGGGGCCGAATACTTTCGCAAGGCACGGTATCTATCTACTTCCCTTTCTTCTATCTATCTATCTATCTATCTATCTATCTATCTATCTATTTATTTATCTATATTATATCTATCTATCTATCTATCTATGTAATGTATCTATCTACTACACATACATCTATCTTTTTCATATCTAACTATCTACACCCGTTTTTTATCTATCTATTATTTATCAATCTATCTACTGTATCTATGTATCTATTATCTATCGTCTTCTATCTATCTATCTATCTATCTATCTATCTGTCTATCTCATATCTATCTATCTATCTTTCTATCTATTGGGATATGGTGTGAATCATATTAATTCTACCTTTGCCTCTTATGACAAGACCCTGCTTTCTGGGCTGATACTAGTTCTTGAGCTATTTCCAGTCATACATTATTGATCAGATTAAAGCATAAGGTTTATGTAGAACTGGAAACCTTTTTACAGGTTGAAATAAGTGAGATGAGATCTTGACGAGTGTGTTGCCAGCTTCTGCTGCGTCCTATTCCCATCTGTTGTGCACAAGCAGTGTTTATTTTGATCATTCAGTATGTGGTGTCACATTCAGCGTTATGTAACCTGTGGAGAGCTGCACAGCCTCCAATGGAAGGGGGTGCAGTGTGGTGCTGACCATGTGGCACTGGCCTCTGCAGCCTGGTAACTGACCGGTGAGCTGCTCACAGTTTTGCAGCCAGGGGGCGTTCTCCTGGTGCTGCAGAACCTCTGGCAGGAGAGAGGTGTTGAGATCCCTTCTGTGCCAGGTGATATTAATTTTATACATTTGATGGGAAAACAACAGATGGAAAAACAGACCTAGGATGTTCTGTAGCGCTCAACTCCTCCGCTGTTACTATTTGATGCTTGTAATGGGGGATTTTTTTAAAGGTGTGTAACAAAGCAGCTGCGTGATGAGTTCACCATTAAAAATCGCACTCAGGTTCCCGCCCATGGTTTCCAATGCTTAGTTACAATCACTTTGAATTAATAAAGTCAGAAACTAAAAACGAAATATTACAAGTGTTTTTCAGTTGTAGTTCCCTTAGGAAAGTGAGTCACTTGGAATTATAGCTCTTAAGTCATAGCAGAACTGTCCAAGGCCTGAACTTTACAGAGAGATCCTTGGCGCTTGGATACTGGGATCTTAAAGAGATCTGAACACTCCGGTTATACAGGAGAGGCTGACGAAAACTGATATTTGTACAGAATTAATTTACGTCTACATTTTGCATTAGGATGTTTGCTTTATTTTTTACTTTTATTTTATGTTGGGAGTATCTCCTCAATAGCTCTCCATCCATAGTGGGGTCCATTCACCAGAACATGTAGATTGGCTTCTACAGAGAATATTTTCTGTCTACTCCAATCCTTTCTAGAAGTGATGACATGCTGAACAATAAACCTGACAGTGGCAGCAGATCCCCGAGGCGTGATGTCCATACTTTCTCCTTAGGTTGTTAAAGAACGGCAAGCAGTGTATTAAACTTCATTTTGAGTCTGGCGGTAAATAACTTCAACATTATTCTGTCATTCCGCCAATTAGGTCAATCAGAGAACAATATCATTTGCATAATAAGTTGCAACGCTGTGTACTTGAGACACGTAGTAAAGGACCTGTGGACACTAGGGGAGACATGTATGTGACACCCAGCACAGCACAGAATAAAGGGTGAGAGCAGCAAAAATACGTTTAAAATTTAAAGGGGTTTTGCCACAAAGTAAAATTGACGTGGGAAGTTTGCAAATGAAATAAAAAACATTTTCACCATTATTATTATTAAAAATTCTGCACCGTTTTTGTTTTAGCTGCTCCTTTAGTGATCCATTGTTTACAGCTCGTCTCCAGGGGATACGACCAGGGCTGAGAGCTCCTCACTCCTGGTCAGACATCACCTCTCCTCTCTCCTCTCAGGCACCTACTGAGTGTTCAAACCCCAGGTGCTGTCATTCTACTCCTGTCCTCTTTACTCCCTAGTAATTACTCAAACAGTGCAAATAAATAAAAAAAAGAAACCTCAATGAATTGAACCTAGGACCCTTGTGCCTGAAGGCAAACACTTTACCTCTCAGCTACTCACAATGCTTTACATAAAAGTCTGATAGACCTTTCTTTGACTACAGAGAGGAAAGGCCTGGTGATGTCATCCTGCTGGGTCACATGATATGCAATTCAAACAAATCACACACGCCCCCTTCTGAGCACACAGAGCTGAAGAGCTGGATACAGGAGGTATGAAATTAGATTGTGGAAAAACCCCTTTAAGGTAGTAACAATTAAAAATTAAAAAATCTGATCATCATCAGTGGGTTATTTAATGTAAAACTAGTTTTAGATTCCATTAATTTCAAATACATTTTATAGGAGAAATTTTAATATTTTTGAGATATTATATATTTTTATATTAATTTTATATAACATTTTTATTAAATTTAAATAATTACATTTTATATAGTTTGATAATTATCATAAATTAATTTTATTATTGCACTGGTGTAAATTGAGAAAACAGCTAATTTAGCTCCACTTTGACTCAGACAGACCACATTGAAATAGGTCTGCCTGTCCGAGCAGTAATGCGCCCAGTTTTGCCGACCCACATTCATATATGTGTCTAATATTATGAGTGTGGTGCGACGCACCCTCAGTATTAGGTCCTCTCTTATTTAATGTATTTATTAACGATATAGTGGAAGGGATCAATAGCACGGTTTCGATTTTTGAAGATGACACCAAGCTATGCAGGCTAGTGCAATCTATTGAAGATACTCATAAAGTGCAAGCAGACCTGGACACACTGCTTGGGCATCCACTTGGCAAATGGGGTTCAATGTGGATAAATGTAAGGTTCTGCATCTGGGTAGAAATAATCTACAGGCATCATATGTCCTAGGGGGAGAAAAACTTGGAGAATCGCTTGTTGAAAAAGATCTGGGCGTTCTTGTAGATCATAGACTACAGAATAGCATGCAGTGTCCATCAGCTGCCTCTAGGGCAAGTAAGATATTGGCTTGTTTTAAATGAGGCATGGACTCGCGGGACAAGGATGCAATTCTACCCCTGTACAAAGCATTGGTGCGACCTCACTTAGAATATGCTGTTCAGTTCTGGGCCCCAGTTTATAGAAGAGATGTAATGGAGCTAGGGAGAGTACAAAGACGAGCAACCAAACTTATAAGGGGAATGGAGTATCTTGGTTATAAGGAGAGGTTAGTAGAATTGAACTTATTTTGTCTTGAGAAAAGACGGCTTCGGGGGGACATGATTAATTTATATAAATATATAAATGGTCCCTACAAAAAGTATGGAGAAAAATTATTTCAAGTTAAGCTCCCTCAAAAGACAAGGGGACATTCCCTTCGATTAGAGAAAAAAGGATTCAATCTCCAGAGGAGAAGGGCGTTCTTCACTGTAAGAACTGTGAATCTGTGGAATAGCCGCCTGAGGAGCTGGTCACAGCAGGAACTGTAGAGAGTTTCAAGAAAGGCTTAGATAACTAGCTGGAACTAAAGAATATTAATGCGTACGTAGCAATGTAAAATTCTGGATCCGGCTGGTGGCGGCTTTGGGGTCAGAGCTGGGATCTCCACTGGAACAGATTGGTTCTTGCCTTGTGGGTTTCAGGGCATTCACCAGTGGGGAGGCTGGGCTTAAAGTCCTTGTCTCTCTCCCTCACCCACATTTTCCCCACCCTTGGTTGAACTTGATGGACACGTGTCTTCTTTCAACCGTACTAACTATGTAACACCCACAGAACACCCCTTCATGTTAAGTGTTATCTTGCGAACAATACGCCTAACACATTAGTTTGGCGCATTAGACATGTCTCCCCTAGGTGAAGAGGCCACCAAGTACTTTGTCTGAGGGTGGGAGCAGACTACAGACCACGTAGAGTTAAGGCTGTCCCCCTTCAGAAGGTCATAGACCTCTTTGGAGTGCAGCTGTTTGCCATGTGTCAGAGGATCAATGGTGCAGTATCCTGCCCTGCAGATACGACAGAGCAAATCCACACAGCTCCTATCATTTATACAAATGCAAGTGTACACAGGGCCTAAAGATGGCTCTGCAGTTGGAGATTTGTAGTGGATGCTCCCAGTGCCTCTCAGTATAACACCGTTTGGGCATGCACATATTAAAACTGCAATTTTGTGATTTTTGGCTTCTGTGCCTTAAATAAATAGAGCTTTGATATATGAGATCCATAGTATTAGGAATGTAATGAAAATCTTTCCTCTCCTTAAGAGTTGCCACATTCCATCAGCTCCTTAGTAAGAGGCTCTGTATGCGGCTCCTACTCTATATACAGCTGTATAAGGTTCGGGCCCCCAGTGGTGGTAATGTATGTGAGCCAGGGCAGGGAGCAGTGCAGTGTGCTACAGAAACAGAGCCCTGCGCTCAGGAACACCAGGAACGGCCTCACATCATTTGTGTTGTCGGTTTGTGGAAGAAAATCATTGTAATTATTTGTAGACTTTGAGGTGAATCTTCCATCATCGTGGTCTTTTTAGTTCTTGAATTTTGTGCTGATTAATGACTTTGTTACTTTGTGGCTCTATAGCAGCTGGAATGCGCCCCAAATCCCCAACCCCTTCCTGAGCAATTTTTGGGAAATTAATTTTCCTGTTTTCTAATCTTGGTCAGGGACGCTTCTACAGATGAGGGGATAGGCAACGGCTAAGGGCACCATTCACCTTGAGAGGTGGGGTGCCGGGATTGATGAAGACCACCTAGGGACTATAAATGTCCTGGCAGTCGGCCTCTAAGGGTATGTTCACACGGCGTAATTTCAGCGCGCATTTCGCCGCGTATTTGCGCTCTAATACAGGCGAGATGCGCGCCGAAATTACGGGGATCTATAGCTCTCATAGAGAACTATGGATTACGCCTCATCCCCCTGCTCGTACAATATGATCATATTGTACACGTGAGTAAATAAGTAATGCATTTCTATGGAGCCGGCGGTCTGCCGGCCCCCCCGCACCTTGGGGGCTCGCGCTGATCAGCGCGAGCCTCCATGAAACTTACTTCAGGCCACTTTTGCTGTTAAAAATTACTTAATATGTGAAACTTTTTTTCACTTTATTAAAATTTTCCCTGATATTATTGAAAAAAAAGTCTAATGTAAAAATTCCATAAAAATAAAATCTTAGATATAAGGAAAAAATTTGAAAATATTAATAGAATAACAATAGTGCGAGAAAGCATTATAGGGTTCAAAATGAAATTGTGCCTGATCAGGAAGGAGGGAAAACGACCTGGTTAAGAACTGGTTAATGGTGATGCGTCGTGGCGGGCCAACAGTTGTGGGGGGTGCTCTGACCCTTTTTGTTTTTTTCTTTTAACATAACCATAGGAGGACTTGTTTATCACGGGACAAGTTGTGATGTGTAATGGTACCATCAGTGACGCAGTTACGTGGGTCGCAGTGGTCACATTTGCGACTGGACTGAGCTAAGAGGGCCCATATGCTCTCATCACCAGACAGAGGGCAGTAGCAGAACGACACTTACTGGAGGTAGAGGTTGGGGCAGTTTAGTCCCTGCCATCCACCCAATGCAAGAGAAGTCTGGATCGATGGAGAAGAGGAGCAGTGAGAGGAAGAGCTTGCCCCACACCTCCTCCCCATTTACTTACTGCAGACTAGGCGTTACAAGGGTTGTGGAGGGGATGGGGCTCTGACCTAAGAAATTAAAAGTGTTGGGGAGAGAGTGGATGGGGGGGTGGGATAGGTGCTGCCCTACGAGCTTACTGGCAGTCATCAGAATACATGGTGAAGAGGGGCAGAGCACAGAAGGCTGAGAAGTCTGCACCTGCTCCTCTTCACCATCTTCATGTGCTATGTTCAACACTGACCCTCAGGTAGGACCTTAGACATGAATAAATTATGAATACAGCACTATAAATGAGGCATGAAGCATTAGCTGCAAAGTGCCTTATGCCTCAGTCATAGTGCCTAGTCTCCCATGTATTAACTACCAGATGCCTGTTGGAAAGCTCCCATTATTTAACACCTTATATCCCCATGCCATACATTTACAGCATGGTAGCATATGGAGGTATGGAGCTCTAGATAACTCTTATGCCATCCACTAAACCACTTAGATGCTGCAGTCACCATGCCTGCACATCTAAGGCGTTAGAAGGCCGATCCCCATCCATCACTCCTACTCAGTGCTGGACTGGGTGCCTGGGACCCACTAGTGGAGATGATTCTTGGGGCCACTAGAGGAGTTGATTATTATGACCCACCCTACAGCTACTGGACATCACTGTTGACACACCACATGACTCTTCCACTCTGTCTCTTACTTACAGCCTCTTTTTCCCTGCCTTTCTACCAGAAGAACAGTCCAGGGACCCACAATGCCCAGGGGTTTCTACCATGGCTGTGGAGTCGGCATGCCAAAGCCCCGACTCTGACTCCTCAATTCCCCAAACCTCCGACTCCTGACTCCCTCATTCATGTCGCATGTTTAAGTGATAACTATACTTTAGTAAAATGGTAACATCAGGCTGTTTATCATCTTATGATACAATAATCAAGCTTTTTAGGTAGAACAGACACTGACAAGCAAAAGGGTAACAATGTTTTGATTTTTTTTGAACACTTGTGGGTAGAGTTGAAGAAAAAGCTGTATTTGTATCCAAGTCCAGTCTGCACCAACATTGGGAACATGTAGAAGAGACCTGGGATTAGATTTTGGTCAAGATATGCTTAAATTTGATCCAGAGCCCAGAAGGATTCAGGCAGTATTGAAAACCAAAGGTGGATTTCCCAAATACTAACAAAAAAATAAAAATTAACATTTTGATTTTTATGATCAAAACAGTAACAATGCAGTTACAGTAAAGAATCTTCAGAACTAAGCAGATGCTAAATACTTGCAAGTCAAATTTATGTATAAGATAGGTAAGATGACTATATATACAATTACAGTAGCCTCATGTACAAAGCTATAGTGGATGGAGAGATATGAAGCCTGAAAGTCACAAGTTCAAACCATTGTTACCATTTTGCTTGTCACTGTAAAATATATTTATTGGATATGACTTTAGAACACAAAAAAAATATAAATATGCAAAACACAGCAGGAACATTTGTGAAGTCTCTGAATATGTTCTGAGAAATAGTATCGCCTTCATCAGATCCTGCATACATGACCTCACATCTGGTCTCATTATTTCCAGACTAGAGAACGGCCTCTCTACATTAACTTGGGTTGGGTGCAAAGCAGTGACCACAGGGGCAACATCTCTAACACTGTCAGGGTATAAAGGAATTGCCTCAGCCACAGTCAGTTTTGATGAATGGTTAAACTCTTCTACTTCTTTTGAAAGCAGGTGAAAAATTTTGCTGAAATCCATTTGCTATGGGAGCAGAATCTTTACCCCTGGGACAGCGCTTTGCCTGCTCCATGTCATCAATTACACTCCTCACGTGACAAGGCTGAAGATATGGGAGCAGTAGCACTGGCCGGACCCAGTTCCTCTTGCTCTTTGCACTGTATCGAACTAATTGGACCAACTTATTATATATTTTGGGAGTCGGTCCATTTTATGATGACTCAGACTCTTGCAAAATAGCCACCGACTCCGAATCCACGACTCCGACTGCGACTCCACAGCCCTGGTTTCTACTATTCCCCTTTCGGTCAATCCGAGCCTGCTCCAATCGCAGCCTAATGTACACTCCCCTTTTTCCTTTTTACAGATAAAAAAAAATTAATAGAATAATTCCAACTCACTTTTTTTTTTGTTTTCACTTTCCACTACCTTATGTAATGATATCACTAAAAAATACAACTTGACCGGCAATATAAATCAAGCCCTCAAATGTCTATGGTGATGAGAACATAATAAGGTTATGGGTCTTGGAAAGCAGAAATGAAAAAGGGGGGAAAACAAAATCACACAATGGCCACATCCTTAATCGGTTAACCTATTTCAGACGCAGCAATGTAGGGAAATCCTCGGCCTTTTTTTGTAATTCCCACCTTCAACATAGCTGTTATACTCTGCCTACTTTAATTTACACCTGGTTCTGCAGTAAATTGTAGTAAAATGTTGGGCTGTGGGAGGTCCCATTTACCTTCTGCTATTACCCGCCCATTTTAATTTACTTTTTTTATGTGGTGAGAGCGGACTAGGGGCCGAGCAGAATTTGTGCATCTGGACCCTTCGGATATGTTCACACGGTGTACTGCGGAGCGTACAGTACGCACCGCAGTATATCGTGTCTTCAGGAGCTTGTGCTAATACGCGTGTACTACCGCAGCTCGGGGGGGTGGGGCGGCAGCCCGCCGACCCCTTTGACATTCATTACTAACAGCACGTATTCGCCGCAAGTAATTGACATGTCACTTATCTCCCCGCGCCTACAATACGATCATATTATATGAGTGGGGAGAGAAGGCGTAATCCACAGTTCTCTATGAGAACTATAGATTACCATAATTTCGGCACGCATCTCACCCGTATTAGAGCGCAAATACGCGGCGAAATGCATGCCGAAATTACGCCGTGTGAACATAACCTGAGGCCGATAGCTATGCTACATGTACATGTAAGATAATGAGAAACCAAGAAGTTAATTGTTTGTAGAATGGAAGTCTGCTTGTGGCCTACCAGAGGCCTATTCCGGAGCAGGGAGTGCTCACTCTCTTCTCCGCAATAGTATCTTCAACTGTATGCACTCCCAGAGGAGGCGCATATAGCTGAAGAGCTCGCCGCCGGCGCCTGGGCCATGGCAGCGCCTGGACACCGTTGGCTGACTCGAGTGTCAGCTGTATGCACTCCTAGAGGAGTCGCAGAGGAGGTGCATACAGCTGAAGAGATCGCCGCCAGTGTCCGGGCCATGGTAGCGCCTGGACGCCAATGGCTGACTCGAGTAAAAGGCGAGGAGAAGTTTTTCAGCACAAAGAATGTGCTTAAAAAGTCGGCTTATACTCAAGTATATACGGTACTAAAGTATTGAACAATTTTATACTTCCCACTATCTGGACTGTTTCTATGCATAAATTGTCCATAATTTATGGTGAAGAAGTGGACCAACCTGGGCTGACATTTAACATCACTGATAATCTCAAGTGCTGCCTGTATTTGATATCCTTAAACATGCAATCACATAACTCCTTGTACAATATGGTGCAATATTTCTGTATCAAAGTGTTTTGTTATTTTGTTAACATGGCAGTCATGAGACCCTCATTAGGCCAGGAGCTGTTTAACCCCTACTGATTGCAGCATTTGATGGGTTAAATGACCTGCATTAGTTATTTCTGAACCTAGATCCGCATGTGGAATGGGCTCATCTCCTGAACACGTAACACCTGTACACCAGCTGTACTTGTACAGTGGAGGTCAATAAGGGGTAAAAGGTGATTACCGCAAATACCACTAGAGAATACGATGTGCAACCATATACAGTAAGCTCCCTCCAGTGATAATTTAAGGCAACTAGAATCTTACCATTTTAACCTTTGACTATGCAGGAGATTTTGAGCTTTGTCTCATAAAAAGAAACGGCAACTATGACGATATCTGAATTCATTACTCAGATCAAGAATTTTGGATGTTTCTATAAAATAAAAGAAAATGGTGGGCGTTCACTTTAATGATTGATATTGTCCGGCTAATGAGCAGCCGAAGAACCTGGTGTCACAGTACATTTACTTTGTGCAGCATAAACAATCATGACCCTAAATCCACTTATTTGTGAGCAGTCATCAGATCATCCAGATATCCCACATGGGGACCACTCATGGCAGTGAAATGTAAAGCCTCGGTGGAGTGGAGATGGATAGGGTCATTCCCTTCTTTTAATTGAATCAAGGCTGCAGGGAGCAGTTTGTAGCTGAAACATCAATGAATAATTAATGCAAAATACTATTTTGAACAGATAAGTCTTCCAGAGCTGTGATTGGGTGGATTATATACTTCTAAACAGTCTCTTTTCCATTCAGGGACTCGGCCAATTTTCAATTAGATTAAAATATTAGGTTTGCAGAGATAACATTAATCCTTAAATTCACAGATTTGGTAACAAGCTTCATGGTTTAACTGAGAGCATTTGAAAAACTGGGAAGCTAAAGAGACATTTTTCTGGCTTCATTACACATGGCAATATCCGTGGTGCTTTAATGAGAAATACTTACAGTTATGCCTATAGTAATTATCATGTAAGAGAAGAGCTGGCAGGGTCTAGTACAGCAGGGGATGTCTACAGTGAAGAAGCCAGGAATCAAGAGATGTTTAAAATGCCTGGAATAGACTGGATATTGTGTGAAAGGTCTTCATTTTTGGCAGTCAACGTTAAAGAAGCACTCCGATATATTTGGCAGAGCTGCTATGCTATGCGTGTGGGAGATAAATAGGACTGTATGCTATTTTTTATGGACTATTCGCACTTGATAGACTGCTCGGTGAATATTTTTGAGTGTTCTGACTTTGTACTTGTATGTTACTTAGTTACATAGTTACATAGTTAGTACGCTTGAAAGAAGACACATGTCCATCAAGTTCAACCAAGGGTGGGGAAAATGTGGGTGAGGGAGAGAGACAAGGACTTTAAGCCCAGTCTCCCACTGGTGAATGCCCTGGAACCCACAAGGCAAGAACCAATCTGCTCCAGTGTAGACCATATCTGACCCCAGAGCCTCCACCACCAAGGATCCAGAATTTTACATAGCTACGTACACATTAATATTCTTTAGTTCCAGGTAGTTATCTAAACCTTTCTTGAAACTCTCTACAGTTCCTGCTGTGACCAGCTCCTTAGCGGCTATTCTACAGATTCCACAGTTCTTACAGTGAAGAACGCTTTCTCCTCTAGGGATTGAATCCTTTTTTCTCTAGTCGAAGGGAATGTCCCTTGTCTTTTGAGGGGGCTTCACTTAAATATTTTTCCCCATACTTTTTGTAGGGACCATTTATATATTTATATAATGTAATCATGTCCCCTCGAAGCCGTCTTTTCGCAAGACTAAATAAGTTCAATTCTACTAACTTCTCCTCATAACTAAGATGCTCCATTCCCTTATAAGTTTGATGTTGCTCGTCTTTTTTATTCTCTTAGCTACCATTACATCTCTTCTATAAACTGGGGCCCAGAACCTGAACAGCATATTCTAAGTGAGGACGCACCAATGCTTTGTACAGCGTTAGAATGACATCCTTGTCCGCGAGTCCATGCCTCTTTTAATACATGCCAATATCTTACTTGCCTAGAGGCAGCTGATTGACATTTTCATGCTGTTCTGTAGTCATATGATCTACAAGAACGCCCAGATCTTTCTCAACAAGCGATTCTCCAAGTTTTTCTCCCCTAGGACATAGGATGCCTGTAGATTATTTCTACCCAGATGCAGAACCTTACATTTATCCACATTGAACCCTATTTGCCAAGTGGATACTTGAACTACATATGTGTTTCTTTTGTTTTTTTGCGAATGTTGCAGGATGGTTGGCAGCAGTGCCTAGCAGCGTCATGGGGGACTGAAATGCCCACCAATAGCAATGCAAGGCTCCTGTGTGGTCAACCACAGGGGGAGGCACAGGTATTGGCATAAGCCCTAGAAGTGGCAGAGGGACGGGCGTGGTCATGATGATGTGCAGCCCTCTATGCTAAGAAGGCGCCACCTTTGAGAGGTGATGAAAGGCTGGGCTCTTGGCACCAAGTGAGGAGAGTGAGGAGATGACCATGTAAGGTGCAATGGAGGCACTTTTGACCTGGTTTGTAAACGCTGGTTTTAAGCACAGATGTCTGGATAACAACCCGCAACCTGCAGACATGTATAAAGAAATATAACAACCACTGACTGACATCTGGGTTTCCTTTAGATTTCCTTGAACAGGTGATAGAAATAAGATAGAATCAGAGGAATGGGAATTTTCCTTCAAGTATGTTCTCCAAGTCCTGGGGGTTATTCCATGACTCACAGACAATGTCCACATGTTCATTGTTTTACAAGTCTTATGAAATAGCCAAGAACTAAATGGTCTAATAACAGTCATTAAATTCTTACTTTACAACATGATATCTAATAAACAGATCAGGCCTAACATATTCTACTCTAATTATGTGTAAAGCAAATTTAGTGGACAACACTGATGTTTGTAGTTGGTTCTGACTCATGTGAGGAATGCAGTCAGTGGGATTGAGTCATTGCAAGAATCATTATAGATGGCTCCAATTCAGGACTAGCGTTAGGATCACTAGAGATGTCCAAAGATGGGCAGAGGCTGAGCACCGATAGTCAGGTATGGTCACAAACAACTACTGATGAAACATAAGGCTTCAATACTTAAAGGGTTTTTGGCATCACAGACACTGATGGCGTATTAATGGTATATGCCATTAATGTCAGACATGTACCGGTTCCAACTCTGGGACTGACACCGATCTCTAGAACGGGCCTCCAAAAATCCCCGTTCTGAATTGAGAAATGGCCACGCTTGTGTGGTTACTCTCCATTTCAATAGGAGTTCCTATGCAACCTCTTGGATGTACTCTGAAATCCAAGGCTACTTCCCCATGCAGATTTGGGAGTTTCGGGGCACCCGTTCTGGAGATGGATGCAGCTCCTAGAGATGGGAACCGCAACTATCTGACATTAATTGGTATGTCTTATCAATATGCCATCAATGCCTGTGATGGCAATAACCCTCAGTAGACAAATACAGGTACACCTAACATTAACTAATACACACTATAAAAACATCTCAGAGGAGCAGTATATGAATTAAAGGGAACACATTACGTTGAAAATAGGGCCCAGTCTGCAACCAGTAGACTAACTATGAAGTTTTGTAGGAAACAAATTCAGTATAATTTGTATTTATTTCAAATCTATGCTTATTCTGAACTTAGAGTCCAGTGGGCGGTCCTGCTAAGTGATTGACAGCTATCTCGGTATCCATGCTCACACAGAAAAGGCTGTCAAACACTGATTAAGACCGGCAACTGATTAAATCTTCATGTCAGTATTCTATAAATTGTCCACATGTGTTTAACTTTCTGGGTTATCTACTACTATACACAGCAATGGTTTAATACTGTTCGGATTCTATAACAGAATCTGACGGTATTTTACAGTCGGTTTTCGTTTTTTGGGCACCTTTTTGTGCGGATATTGACACTGAACAGATTTTACATTTTAAATCGGGAAACCGGTGGAAGAACATATATGCTCAAAAAAAATATTCACTGCTCAATGGCTGGACTAGACTGAACCCAATAGCAGGCAACTATGGCCTATATGCTACCTGGGAAAAATGAACAGGTGCAGCTAATTACTGAGCAGCAGCTCACACATCCCAATGCTAGGGGAACAATTAGATGATAAAAAACTGCACATTAACTTAATACCTGTTCACACCAGCATGCAGAAAAGCCACAGTATAACGCAGTGGGAGATTGCACAAATGCAAAAATACCAATAGAACAACCACTCACATACCCTCAATGCATGGGGGGGGGAAGGGTTGCTGGTACTACAATTGCATATAAATAAGGCCATACAGAAGGGTGCCATAAATATAGATACGTGTGGTGCACCATGCTGGCTTACAACCTATTGAGCCAATGAGCTGTGAATATAGCCCAAAAAATTGTAATGTTTTTTGAGTAAGTAATGTCCCATTTTTGTATGTGTTTTTTCAGAACATATATGTTCCAAGTTTTTTGAGACGGTTTTTGGATCTGAAATCCAACTTTAAAAAATCTATAGGCTACACAGTTCAAATTTTCTATTTAGGTCTAAGGAAATGGTTTACAGTCATTTTTTCACCGGTTTCAAAATCCAAAAACCGACTGAAAAACTGAATGTAAACCCTTGCCGTGTAGACAGATCCTTATTCTTGGCCTACAAAAAGTCTAATTCCTGCACTTTCTGACAAGTTATTTAGGCCTATTATTTTTTAACATCTTTTTTATATTCTTGATGAAAGCAACTTCGGAAATATGGGCCAGAACTCCCATAGTTCTTGTTGTGAATTTAAGTAACATCTGCTTTAGTTGCATTGTGTCTTATATGACTGGGGTTAATTATTTTTTGCATAAAATCCACCTTAGTCCCACTGGGCTAGATTGTGGCACAAGTCCATGATGACCTCAAATGACCGGGGTGGACAGTGTCTGGCAATGAAAAGATGGTTTCTTCATAGTGACATCAACCCATGTTAGTAACTGGACTACGACTTGCAATGCAGCAGGGTGAAAACAACCTACCTCTCCCCCAAAGGAAAAAAAAATCACTACACAAGACACAATGCAGCCTAAGAGTAAAACAAAAATGCACGATACACCCCTCAACGGTGATATTGCAACACCAAGAAGGGCAAACCGCAAAGTTATGCAATTTGATGTAGTAGCAGGTGTCACTAAGATCTGCAAATGATCATATTTTCAAGATCCCAGCTCCAATTTTACCATAGGTGGGGGGAAGAAGGGGAATAAAAGCCGGATTGAAAGCTAAGTTTTTTAGCCACATGAAACCTCAAAAATCAGGTCAAGGCGTGTGGGTGAAGTGCGATTCCTTCTGTTTGTCGATGTGTCACTTGTCACCACTTGCCACAAACTATGAGGAACAGAATCCTTGAAATGATAGAGCTTGGTTTATCATTTTGGCAAATCACTAGGAGATGTCAGCAGTGTTCTACGTTGCTTGTGCCGGTGGTTGTGAGAAGAACAACAAGCTGGAATGTCAGCAAGAGGTGCGTGGAGGTGAACGTCTAAATCAGTGTTTCTCAACTCCAGTCCTCAAGACCCACCAACAGGTCATGTTTTCTGGCTTTCCTTAGCATTGTACAGGTGATATAACTATGCTGCACAGGTGATTTAATTATTGTCAGTGTAATCTGTGGGAGATCCTGAAAACATGACCTGTTGGTGGGTCCTGAGGACTGGAGTTGAGAAACACTGGTCTACATGAATGAATCATCTGATTGGCGCATAGTGATCCATTCTTAACTGCAAGTGACATTGGATTTCAGATCCCAAGCCTAGGCAGCAAACATTGTGCACGCAAACCATAAGAAGACGTGTGCCCAATGTTGGGCTACGAGCCAGATGTTCTGCTACAGGTGTTCTACTAACCTCACACCAACACTTAATAAGGCTTTCATGGTGCATTGCAAGACAGGAATGGAGGCTGAAATGGAGGTCTTTCCATTCCAGCGATGAGTCCTGTTTTTCTCTCAGACACAGTGATAGCCAAACATTGGTCTGGAGACCACACTGCCCATTCCATGAAGAGGCCCTCACAAGGGAATATCATGCTAGTCCTACTTCTGGGATTAGAGTGTGGGGTAGCATCATGTGTGTTAAGGGGTTGTCTCACTACATTGATTCTTTTTACCTTACTCCTATTTTCTTGGTTTCATTTTGAACTCAGGGGCGTGTTTACTGGCTTCCACTAGGTTGCAGTAGAAACCAGGTCTGTAGCTATAGCAACTAGTGCTGGCAGCCTATCATGAGAGATGGAACAGGTCTGTAGCTATAGCGACCTGAGGAGCTGATGCAACCCATACAAGAGGGGATATCTAGGAATAGGTAGGACACTGTTAATTGCAAAGTGACTTGTTTTTGCAAGATCTTTAACATAAAAAGCAATCCTTGTAGTGAGACAACCCCTTTAACTGGATCCCTCTAATCTACGTGTGATGCACTACGTTTGGCGATACATTGATTTAGTTGTTGAACCATTGGTTTCGCCATTTCTCCAAAGCGTCCCAGAAGTCATTTTACAATAGGATAACATCAAGTGTGTATTGCTTGTGCTACTGTGAACAGCTTGTGCCTAAAAGTGCTATCATAGCCTGAGCATTTCCAGACTTGTCTTCCATCAAAGACACTGGGATGTATTGGCAGGCAATTGCAATGATTTAATTTGCCTGCCCAAGTGCATTCAGTATTGCATAATATTCCCAAGACAAGCATTAATAATTTCACTGATATCAAGGCGGCTAAGTGTGGGTACTTCTACACATGGAACAGATACTGAATAAACTGAGAGGTTTTGAATATTTTATTTTCATTTTTGTATCATTTGCATATAATTAACAAGTCTACCTATCCTATGATTTCCCTAACTCCAGTTTCAATGTTGAGGATTGTATAAGGCCACACTTACAGCTCAATGGCTGGACTATAGACTGATCCCAGTAGGAGCCAACAGAAGCCCCTGTGCTACTTAGGAAAGATAAAATAGGTGCAGATAACTAATGAACAGCAGCAGCATGGTGTACCACACGTGTCTGTATAAATGGCACCCTTTGTATCACCTTATCTATACGCAATTATAATACTAGCAACCACCTCCCTCATACATAGAAGGTGTGTGAGTGGTTGTCTTATCGGTATTTTTGCATTTGTGCAGTCTCCCCATGTATTATACTGTGGCTTTTTCACATACCAGTACTTACTTCATGTGCAGTTTTTTATCATTCAGTTGCTCCCCTAGTCGAGGGGTATGTGAGCTGCTGCTCATTAGTTATCTGCACCTGTTTTATCTTTCCCAAGTTGCACTGGGGCTTGTGTTGCCTCCTACTGGGTTCAGTCTATAGTCCAGCCATTGAGTTGTAAGTATGGCCTTGTGCTTTTGGTTAAATAATGTCCCATTTTTCTGTGATGTTTTTGGAGTATATAATGTATCACATCAAATGCATTGCTGGTATAGATGTAGTGGAAGCTGACAAAGTTGTAGCTGGACCCTTGTGTATTATGTCCCCATATCCAAATGAAAGCAGTAAGGGAATCCGAAAACCTTTTCATAAAAAAGTATTGCTCATTTATTTCCAAACCTTTAAAAATGTACAGGGAATGTGGCAAGCATATTGACATTATAACTTCATGTCCTGTTATCCGCTTACGCATTTAGGGCTGCACCATTTTTTGGTGTATTTTGCACCAAAAAACTGTTGACGCCATATTCTCTATATAAACAAACTGTCGTACACCAAAACTAGGTGCATTTGACACTTCTGAATGTGTCTAAAGTAGGTGCATCAAATATGCTAGCAATGATATGTTATGCCCCTTTTTTTATATACACCTAAATTAAGCGCATTAAATATACTATACAAGGACCACATACCAGATTTTTGACAGGTTTATTTATTCAGGCGCATTATACACTCATTTAATGCGCCTTAAAAGGGAATGTGTAATCAAAAAATGACTTATTGTTTAACTCACATTTTTATGTTAAACACATTTTGTAGGAAATTTTGGTTATGTTTTTTTTTAATTTTCCATATCACTTTCAGTATTTTTTTTAAGATTTCTTAAGTCCTGCAGTTGTCACTTTGGCCACTAGGCCTAATAATCGTCTGACACTTCCTGTTCTGTTTAGAGAGATTTTCAGTGTCTGCTCATTATCATTAAAAGCAGGGTCAAACTGAAAGGAGACACCATTGTGTACAGATAACACAGAATCCACCAGTCACAAGAGGAGATGTCACAGCTCCCCCTCGCCTCTCCCTTCACAGTAAAAACTTTCCTATACAAGTCTATGGGACAGAATCTGTCTTAAGAATCCTATGTGCATGAAGCTGCTGTAAAGTATCTCTCTGACTGCTGTTAAAGCAGTGCAAGCAAGAATGTCTTCCCCACAATCATATATAGACGGCCGAACTGAGAAATCTACAATCAGGAAATAATAACGATTGAGAGGAAAAGAATATGGATCAGAGGCTTGATTTAATAAGTAAAAAAAAAAGCGCCTCTTTTCTGACATGTCACCCGAAATGCGTAAGCGAATAATAGAACATGAAGTTATGATGTCATTATGCTTGCCACATTACCTGTACATTTTTAAAGGTTTTGAAATAAAAGAGCAATACTTTTTTATGAAAAGGTTTTCAGATTCCCTTCCTGTATTCATTTGCATTTGCCTTACGAGTTGGAAATTGCCAACTGGGATATCCTGATTCCCAGATAAGGATGGGGCATTTGAATAAATCTGCAGAGCGGAGTAAGCAAACAAACTTTGTTTTCTTATATGATTATGTCCTCATAGACCACTCTGACACTTGGACACATTGCACCCCTCTAGCAAGGATCTTGGCACCAGTATTATAAAGCACACATGTGGGTGTTGAACCTGTTACAGATTTTACATTAAGACCCAGAAGTTTTAAATTACACGTCGGATTGGAGTCCTGGTTTCCATTCACTGACAGCTGTATACCTCATTTCCACCGTTAAACCATGTAGTGAAAAAATGCAAAATAAAACATTTGAGGCCACATTTATGGAACTGTTTAGGTCTTAAACTCATCTATGGGCAAAAAAGTGAGTTTTAGACCAAAACAGGTTCATACATGTGGCCCTTAATGTCTGAACATGTGGTTATCCAAGTGTAGGTGTCAGCACTGGACCACAAGGCTAAAAACGATCCATAAAGTGTTTTGTCTACTCTTCCATGTACGACAGCAGCTGCAGAATACCTGAAATCCTTGCTGATCGGATCTAGTGGTGGCTATCAGAGTTCAGCCGATGACATCTGATCTGAGAACTTACCCTGAATTTTGCATTTTCCAGGCTGATTTTAATTTCCTGTAATTTAAAGTTGGAAGCCTGTGAGGAATATCACATGGTTTTACTTTTCTGTGAAATAATATGCGGTTATAAAAGGGGGGAAAGAACAGCACATAATTCACATCACCCAGAGAACTTTATACTGCAATAGCTCCAGATATACAATTCACAGCCGCAGAATGAAGCCTCTCTTTCCTGTGTACGTGATGTATCAGCTGGCGGCTGAAGAAAGCTCCTTAGAATATATCTCTTATGTAGATAAATTATTAACTAAATCTATTAAACAAATCCAATATATCACAAAGTTTCATAAGCAAGAGTTTAGTTCAATTAACTGGGACTTTTTGTCAGGGAGCATAAAGCCTACAGTACAAAGTACTATAACTTTACTATACTATAATATATACTATAACTATACTTTACTAAACAATATATAACTATATTCTATAACTAGACTTTACTAATACATATGTTGTATAATATATATATTACTATATATTATATATAGATATACTAATATAACTATTATTTAATACATACATTATATACCATAACTATATTTTATTGTACCATACGATATGATATCTACTATAACTACAACCATACATTACTATAATATAAGTATCTGGAAGTTCCGAGTATAGCTGAGTGTTTGCACTCGGCTATACTCGGAACTCACATAGAAGTGAATGAGAAGGATGGTGCTAGCTGTAGGTAAACATGCCCCCTAAAGTTAAAGGGGTTGTCTCGCTACAATGATTGGGTTCTAATTAAAAGATCTTTAAAAAACAAGCAGCTTTGCAATATATGTTCATTACAAATGTCCTACTGATTTTGAGTTGTCCCTGGTAGTAGCAGTGCATCAGCTTCACAAATCACTATAGCAGCCGACCTGTTGATTTTTCTCTCACTGGCTGTCAGTGCTGCTGACTCATCAGCTTCTGAATACAGGTCGGAGCACAGAGCCCCTCCCACACAGTATGCTTCTGTCGGGAAGGGAGGGGGAGGGCTCTGGCTTCTGTGTCTGTGTAGCTGTGCTGCCTGGATTAACCCTGTGTGTGCCTGCTCCCTCCTGCTCTCTACACAAATTGAGGAGAGCAGAGATGAGGCTGATCTGTGGTCAGTAGGATGTGACAGCAGTGAAGTGTGTTACTATAATCATGATGTGTCTGTGGAGCTTTGACTATATTAACAGAACAGATCAGGGGGGCATGTGAACGGTTCATATCCCTCCCTGCTCTGCTGTATTAGTGACACATCGTGATTATAGTAACACACTTCACAGCTGTCCTGTGTCTGTTCTGACAGGGTGTTTGTTTGTTGTTGCTTGAGATGTCCGTGGAGATTTGTATGCTAAGCAGGGGATTTAGGAACACTTGCATCCCCCCTGCTCTGCTATTAGCATACACAGCTTCACAGACCTCTTGCTCCACACTCATAGATCAGCCCTCTCCCTGCTGTCTCCTGACTCTGTGGAGAGGAGCAGCAAGAGCTCGGCCACAGCACAGTGCAGCTGATCCAGCAGTGAGCAGCAGATCTAGGCAGGCACACACAGGGTTAACCCTGGCAGCAAACCCCCTTGCCCTCCCCCTGCTGTATAGAAGTTACTGCAGTTGGAGGAGGAGAGCTGTCTGTGTTCTGAGGAAAGGGGGGAAGGGAGAGGAGAAGAGGCAGAAAAGAAGCACGCCCTGAATTCAAAAATCCTATGCTGCCAGACACACTGAAGTAGGCTGAAAGCCTGTAGTGAGACAACTCCTTTAAATTGAACCCTGAGTGTATGATGTCCCCTGCAGGTAATATGGCCCCCTGTAGGTTATATGGCTCTGTAAGTTATAGTCCCCTGTAGGTAATATGATCCCTGGTAACGGGTCCCCGCGACCCAAAGCCTGATACTCCTTCTGCGAGTGGCGCTGCGACCCGGTCCTCGGGCCGCGGGCACTCTCACAGCTCCATCTCATAATCACCTCACCATGTTCCTGTTGCTTGTCGGGTACGCACTTGACCCCTCGGGCGTGTGTGGGGCACTGCAGTTAAATTTTTGCAATCACCGGGCGCTGACTCTATTTAAGTCCTGCCCGTTCCTCGATTCCGTGCCGAATCGATAGTGCCCTAGAGCCTTGAGAGGAAGCGTTCCGTTGTATTTACTGTTAATCTGTGTACTGTATCCTTAGTCTCTGTCCCTCGATCACGAAACTTTGCCGCCTGTCCTGACCTTCCTGCCTGTCCCCGACTACAAACTTGCTTCACAATTTTGTACCACGCTTCACCTCGGCGGCCCCTGCAAGCAAGTTGCATCGGGTAGTTCCGCCGCAGCAAGTCCATCCTGCCCTGCGGTGGGCTTTAGTGAATACCGGACCTACCTAGACTCCACTTCCTGCCGTGGCTTATACCACCGCTTGCAGTGGTCCAGTGGATCCACATTTCAGGCCTATCTTTACGGTAGGCCCACCATTACATCCCTGTAGGTAATATGGCACCTGTAGGTTATAGGCCCCTGTAGGTTATATGCCGCTTTAGATAATATGGCCCCTGTAGATTATTTGGCCCCCTGTAGAGAAAATGCAGCCCCTCTGACTGATAAAAAAATGTTTAAAGAAAATGCTACTCACCTTTCCACACTCCCACCGGGGACCTCGATCCGGGAGGCTATTTCCTGCGCTTGGACGTTGCTCCCAGGATCACCTAGGCCAGAAGCCTACAGGCATTCAGCTTGGGAGACAGAGTGGAGCAGGAGGTGTGATAGCTGTGTCATGCCTCCTGTGCTGCTTACTGAAGAAAAGCGATGGGTCTGGGTCTGAACAACGACGTGCTTCCCAGACCCATCGCAGGAGTAGAGTTGGGGTATATTCACACAGCGTCATTGCGGGGTGCATTTCGGCATGTATTTGCACTTCAATACACCTGAAATGCACCCGCAATTATGGTAATTCATACCTCTCATAGAGAGCTATGAATTACGTCTGTCTCCCCCAGATTAAAATACCCACGTTTTGTACGTCGTAAGAGAGAAGTGTAGCTACTTTGCTTACGCTCTGCTGATAATGAAAATGAATGGCCGGCCCCCACTGCTCTTTAGAAGTACGCTCTGGCCAGCGTGTACTTCTAAAATACCCGGCATATTGCGGCGCGTACAGTACATGCCACAATACACCATGTAAACATACCCTTACTGTTTGCACTCGGCAGGATAGGTGCCTGCCTTGGTGGGCCCCATGTGCTTATGGGGACCCCGGGCCACCGCCTATCCTGCCCAATGGAAGAGACGGCCCTGATTTTATGGTACATACTAACTATTCAACATGATACAATCTAAAAGAGTCAATGAGACTGATACCTGATACATCAGGATGTTTTCCTTTTGTGTCCTCTATGTTATGTAAGATGAATATAAAAGTATGTTCACACAGGCAAATTTCAGCACGCATTGCGCGCCGTATTTGCGCTCTAATATGAGCGAGATGCGCTCCGAAATTACGGTAATCCATAGTTCTCATAGAGAACTATGGATTACGCCTCCTCTCCCCGGCGTATAATGTGATCGTATTGTACGCCTGGGGAGATAAGTCACATGTCTATGGGGCCAGTGCGACTCCCAAAACACCTGGCGTAATTGCAGGGCATACTGTACGCTCCGCAATTACGCCATGTGAACATAGCCTAAGAAGTCTCTAGAAACAAGCATATATGTTTGAAAAATATTTTAGTGTAAGACAGACAGGTAAAATACATGCATTACAGTGCTCCCTCAGGTTAAGTGGCCTCTGGATACAATTAAAAATTGATGAAACAACCCCTTTAAGCATTTACTCCTGAACATAAGCAGTTAATATTAACCATTAGTTGGGATCACAGAGTCGTAGAATGGGTAATTATATAACGATGTCACTATTGTCGCTAATCATGTTCTTTATTACTGCAGATGACATTTTATTACATGTTTAAAGCCTCCTTACAAGCTCTCCACCACCACAGTCAGATTCGTTTTTTGGCTCATATATTTTATTCACAAATGGTCCCCACAGTGTTAAGTAAATAGCTAATTAATCTCTAATTAATAAAGCTCTTGATCACTAAGAGATAGCAATAATGTCACTGCAGGAGGGGTGTTCAGCAGGATTACAAGCGTCTGCTATATCTCACAATACCTGAATGCTTAATAAACTGTTTAAACAGCATCTGGCTCAGTGGGGCAGCACGGTGGCTCAGTGGGGCAGCACGGTGGCTCAGTGGGGCAGCACGGTGGCTCAGTGGGGCATCACGGTGGCTCAGTGGGGTAGCACGGTGGCTCAGTGGTTAGAATTGTTGCTTTGCAGCAATAGGGGCCGACTTGACCAAGGGCAATATCTCTATGGCGTCTGTATATTCTCTCCATGTTTTGTGTTTCCTCACGATACTCCGGTTTCCAAATAAATTTACTGATGGTTGAACTTAGAATGTAGATTGTGAGCCCAAATGGGGACAGGGGACAATGTAAGTGACAATGTCTGTACAGAGGTGAGGAATATATCTGGGCTAAATAAATTATATGAAATCTAGCTTTTGAAAGGCCCCATTATATAAATGAACAACATGTATCCTTATAGTAGAAGTGGTTGTAAACCGTCAATCCTCCTTGAGAACAAAAAAATTGTGCATGTTGAAATACCTGCCGATCCTTGTTATCTGCAACATCTGTCAAACATCATTTGAAGGCCTGATACACATTGGATGGTGGGCTTGTCGCCAGTCAGGAGGCCATCATTTCTATACTGAAGCCACCACGGGCCTCTCTGAACGATATGTCACACTATACAATGTAATGTGACCCTGCGGTCGGAGAAGCGACGGCCTCCTGATGAGCGAAGGAACATCATCACTTACTGCCAAACACACAACAATAGAAATGAATATAAAAACACACACCTACGAGACACATAGCATCAGGAAAGTCTAGAAATACATTGTAGCCCATAGGTGGAAAACCTCATTAATGCAGTGCTTCCAACTCATACTTGCCAACCTTTTCTTTCCTGACTCTGGGAGATTTTGGCCCCAATGCTGGAATGCCCCCAACCATCCAGGAATACAGTTCGTAGGAGTCTACTGAAAGTAATGGCCAAATATGTTCTTACTGTTGTTTGCCGGCCGAATGGTTGAGGCTGTTCTACTAAGGGCATGTCCCCACGGCACGGGTTTTCGGCCAGTTTTTCAGCCGGTTTGCGGTTTTTCAGACCGCCTGAAAAACCGGCCGCAAACGAGCACAATGTTGCTCTATGGAAAACCCGTGCAGTGGGGACTTTCCGTCGGTCCGGCCGCAAAACATTTAAAATCCACATTCTTCCATCCGGTTTTCGGACGGAATCTGTGCATGTCAATGTGGAGGGGGAGGACTTTTCTCCGCTCATCGTGGAGAAAAGCCGTCCCTCCCGCGACCATGGGGACGGATGCAAAACAGGACAAATACCGTCCGGCAAACCCTAACTCTTCTGCTTGCACCATGACAAGGCATTCCAGATTGGCATAGGGGGGCAGTATAAAGACCAAGGACACTCTGGTCTGTGTCTCCTCTGAGCATACAAAATGGGTTTCATGTCCTATCTAATGCAGAAGGAGACCAAGTCATTCCATCAATAATGAATGCTGCACATTAAAGTGCTTCAAGGTGTGCTGTGCAGAAGTTATGGCCTAAGGATATCACCTACCACAGGGAAGAGAATGGGGCCAAATTTACTGCAATATCTAGAAGTGTGACTCAAGACCTTCTCCCAGCATAGACAATGCAAAAGCAGGGCACTTATATGTTGTGTGTAATATATGGAAGTGGAACAATTAAAATGTACCTAAAATCTATATTTAACAATTACGCAGCATGTTGGCTCAGTGGTTAGCATTGACCTGTAGCACTGGGATAAGGTATTCAAATCCAGCCAAGGACAAGATCTACAGGGGGCATAACTATAGCCACAGCAGCCATAGTGGCCGCTGAGCTCTCATTCTTTCAGAGCACTATATGAAATGAAAGAGGCACTCTGGTGGGTTGCTATGGGCTCTGGTTGGTTGCTATGGGCTCTGATTGGTTGCTATGGGCCACAAAGAAAGTCTTAGACCAAGGCAGTTTTCATACATGAGGCCCATAGTTCCTTATTTTAGGTAACAAGTAGTTGGCGGCTTCCTGCTCTCCAGCTCTACCATGTGGGGTCCCTGATATATGGCGGTATTATTCATACCTATATATAATGTAACGGACCTAGGTAATGGATCCACTGGGTCACCGCAAGCGGTGCTAGAAGCCACACCAGGGAGCGGAGTCTAAGTGGGTCCCGGTGTGATGGACTTGCTGCGGGATTCCACCAGGTCGCTACCCCTGAAGCGACTTGCTTGCGGTGGCAGCCGAGGTGCAACGAAGTACCAAATCGACAGGCAAACTCGTAGTCAGGGACGGGCCAAGAGGTCAGGGCAGGCAGCGAAGGTTCGTGGTCAAGAGACGTAAGCCGGAGGAACTGGTACACGGATCTGGCAACCGGAACGTAAAGCAGGCTTCCTCGCATAGGATAAGGGCACTATGGATTCGGTGGAGTCCAGGAAGAGGTGGAGCCCTTATATAGAGTCAGCGACCGGCAACCCCAATTTCCGGTGCGCTGTCCCTTTAAATCCGGGAGAGCCGGCGCACGCGCGCCCTAGGGAGCGGGGACGCGCGCACCGGCCGGCAGTCAGGGTCGCAGCAGCAGGAGCGTGGTTAGGTGAGTCCGTGCGCCCGTGGGAGCGAGCGCACCCGCCGACCGCGGCGCAACGCTCCCCGAGCGCAGCAGGGACGGGGCAGGGACGAGTGCGCCCGCAGCCCGGACACCATTTATATAATTATTGCTACTTATTCTGCAGTTTGAGTTTATTGTCATTAAAGGAGTTGTCTCATTAAAAGCTTTCAGCCTCTGTCTGTGGCTGGGAGTTGAATTGAGGGGCGTGCTCGCTTGTCTGCCTCTTCTCCTCCCTCTTCCCCCCTCCCCTCAGCACACAGAAAGCTCTCCTCATAACTTCTATAAAGCAGGGGGAGAGTGAGGGGGTTTGCTGCCAGAGTTAACCCTGTGTGTGCCTGCCTAGATCTGCTGCAGCTCTTGCTGCTCGTCTCCACAGTCAGGAGACAGGAGAGGGCTGATCTATGAGTGTGGAGCCAGAGTAGGGGGGATGCAAGTGTTCCTATACCCCCTGCTTAGCTTACATTGTCAGAACAGACACAGGGCAGCTGGGAAGTGTTACTTTTACTCAGGATGTGTCACTAGTACAGCAAAGCATGAACTGTTCACATGCCTTATCTGTTCTATTTGTTTTAGTGACGCTCACAGAACATCATGATTATGTAACACACAGGGTCACTGCTGTCACATCTATCTGTGTAGAGAGCAGGAGGAAGCAGGCACACACAGGGTTAATCCAGGCAGCACTGACACAGAAGCCAGAGCCCTCCTCCCCCCCCTCCACTACATAAGCTACTGTGAAGGAGGGGCTCTGTGCTCTGACCTGTATTCGAGGGCTGATGAGTCATACAGACCCGACAGCAAGTGAGTATAAGGATCAACAGGTTTGGGTGACTATAGAAATTTTAGAAGTGATGTAGTTCTACTAACAGGGCTTACTCAAAATCAGTAGGACATTTGTAATGAACATATATTGCAAAGCTGCTTGTTTTTTAAAGATCTTTTAATTAAAACCCAATCATTGTAGTGAGACCACCCCTTTAAGTGGTGGGGCCCTACGAATCCTAGTTAAGCCCCTGACAGGGAGTTTCTGTGCCCTATCATGTTTTTCTGGTTTTCCTCCAGATAACATACTACGTGAACTGACATCCTATGAGATTTACTTAGGGAAATTACTGTATAAACTCCTTTGGAAGCGAGAAGCAGGGTAACATTTTGTTGCAGCACTAAAGAATATTTTGACACCATGTAACCAACAAGAAACAAAAACATTACGTGGTTTAAAGGGAATGTGTCATCAGTAGAGATGGGCGAATCGATTCTAACGAAGTGGAATTCGTTTAGAATTTCAGGAAAATTTCGGTTCTGAATGAAGTCGAAGTTTGGGCTACTACGGGTGAACGAAGTGTGCTTTTGATTGATAAAATGGCTGCGAGCACATAGCGTTACATGGGGCAAAGCACTCTGGGAGGAAGAAGGGCATAGCCGCATGACATGTGCAGAGATGAACCCAAATCAAGGGACCGGGGGGGATTCGGTGCGTCACCGCACTATAAAAGGGCCCGAGGGGCCCCGTGGGAGCTACACTCCTCTCACTGTACTGATCGGGAAGGTGCTCCCGCGGTGACTGTACTAAAGAATGATTTTTATATAGGTTTTTGGGGGGTGTCTCAGCTTGTTCAGAGATGTTCTTTAAATGTTCTTTTTTCTGATTTTTTTGGGGTATTGGATCTGAAGTCCGTGTGCGTCCATGGGCATTATAATTTTTTAAAATATCTGCTCACAGACATTTAATATCCAAGGGGCATCTAAGCCAGTTCCTGTTGTTTATTTAAAAAAAAAGCGTTTTTATAATACAAATACCCTTCATTTTGGTGCTCAATTCTTTTTGGGAATTTAACTCCAGGGGGTTTAATTTTGCGTTGTTCTGCGCTGTTTTGGGTCCCAAAAAAACCGTTTTTTCAGCCAAAAAATACAATTTTCCCGTAGATAAATTTACAGCGAAGGTTAATTACAATTTTTTCTCTTGTTGTGTAGCGTAGAAAAAACCCCAATTGTAAAACCCTACAAAAGCTAGGGTTTTTCCCGCTGCTCATTTTTTTTGCGCAATTTACATCAGGGGTTAATTAAACGTTGTTTGCTGCTGTTGGGACTTCAAGAAACCCTCTTTTTCACCCCCAAAAAAAAACAAATTTTCTGTGCTAAATTTACAAACGAAGGTTAATTCAATTTTTTTCTTTGTTGTGTAGCGTAGAAAACGCAATTGTAACCGTACAAAACTAGTGTTTTTCCCCCCTGCTCAAATTTTTTTGCGCATTTACATCCGGGGTATTAAGGTTGTTCTGTGCTGTTGTGGGGCTTCAAGAAAAAAGTCTTTTTTACGCCAAAAATAAAAAATTTTCTGTAGCATTTAAATTTCAACGAAGGTTAATTACAATTTTTTCTTTTTGTGTGGTGAAAAACACGCAAAATTTTAACACGCTACAAAACTAGTGTTTTTGGGTGCTCAATTTTTTTGCGCAATTTACTTCCGGGGTTAATTAAGTGTTGTTCTGCTGTGTTGTGTCCAAAAAAACCGTCTTTTTTCACCGCCAAAAAAACAATTTTCCTGTAGCTAAATTAAAAAGAAGGTTAATTACAATTTTTTCTTGTTTGTAGCGTAGAAAAAACCAATTGTAACAACTACAAAGTGTAGTTTCCTGTGTAATTCTTTTGCGCAAAATTTTCATCAGGGGTTTAATTAGCGTTGTTTTTGCTGTTGACTCAGAAAAAGAAATTTGTTTTTCCGCCACAAAAGAAATTCTGTAGCTTTAATTCATATCCCAAGGTTAATTAGCTTGTTTGTGCTTTTTATTCATAAAATACACAGAGTTTTTAAACGGCACAAAATAAG